>JARBWK010000011.1:100016008-100303698 GCA_030556195.1 Anolis apletophallus
GCTCCTTGCTGTCCTCAATTGACTCCTATTCCAAGGGATTGGGGAGGGGGGGGGGGTGAAAGACCCCCGTCCCAATAGACACGCTCCATGGGGATTGGTTGGCTTTGCTTTTACGGCCTCCAATGTGTGCCTTACAGAAGGGAAGAAGGAGGCGAGACACAGAGCCTTGGCTTGAGCTGCAGAGAGACCCATCAGCAGAGAGAAAGGATTGTAGCAAGGTTGCACCCCCTGTTTTTGCTTCTTTAAAAGATCCAGGCCTGTGAAAAGGAGATTTGCCACTTGCTGGGGGTGATTACAAACCTCCTTGTCATTGGGCAGCTTCTGCAGCATCAGGACCAGAAGGAAGGGGCCGAGGATGCAGTCGAGCATCATCATCATCACCGCTCTGACCGCATCCCTTGGCGCCGCTCCTTGGACCCTCTGATGCCCGGCTTTTCGGCTTAAGCCGGGATCAGGGTCATGCCAGCAGACGGCCTGCTTGGACCGGTCGATATAATCCTCTGGCTACGAAGGAAGGATAACGGCGCCCATCGTCCTGCGGGAAAGTCAGATCTGGAAGCTGGAGGAATACAAGCCCCCAAATCGGTAAGGAGATGATTGGGGGAGGGGCAAGGTCATGCACAGGTCTTTCTCTTCCTATGCTGTGTTTGTGCCTTCATTCCTATTGCAAGGTTTCCATGGCCAGGGTTGTTTGACCTTTGGGGATGAGAAAGTGGGATTCGAACCCAGGGCCCCAGAACTGTGATCTATTAGTAGAATAATTATCTAATTATTTAACCGGAGGAAAGAATGGAAGGAAGTATTTAGACCATGCATGGGCCAACTTTGGCCTTCCAGGTGTTTTAGACTTCAACTCCTACCGGCTGTTAGGAATTGTAGGAATTGAAGTCTAAAACACCTGAAGGGTCAAAGTTGGCCCATGCCTGATTTAGGCAGAGATGTGCCTGTTTAATGCATGCATTCCATATCGGTTTATAGCCATTTCATTTGTTTCCTAAGTTTTTCCTACTGAGAAATGCTTTTTCCTCTGGAATAGAACCGGGTCTTCGTTGGCGATCTCCCATCCAGTTACTAGCCAGGGCCAACCTTGCTTAGCATCCAAAATCTTACAGGATTCTGTGCCTTTCAAAAAAAATCTCTCTATAGCAGGCATGGGCAAACTTCGGCCCTCCAGGTGTTTTGGACTCCAACTCCCACAAATTGTAACAGCCTGCTCTATAGGTACCTGCCACTTGTTTACATGTACATTACATATAAAGGCAGACAATTTGCAGGCCCAAAGACATGCTCCCAGAATTATAATAATCTCACCCTCACCTTGGTCCTACGTTTTAAATACAGGCAGTCCCCAAGTTATGAATATTCTGAAATGCATGGAAAGTTCTGTTTTCCTGCACAAAATATATCATTTGCAAATTTTGTATGGAAAAAGTTCTGATTTGCAAAATATTCCAAAATGCAAGGAAAGTGCTGTTTCCAGCACAAGAATATCATTTTTTTTCAAATTTTGCATAGAAAAAGTCCTGATTTGCAGAATACTCCGAAACGCATGGAAAGTGTCATTTTCCCCGCACAAAAATGCCATTTGCAAATTTTGCATAGAAAAATTCCTGATTTGCAGAAGACTCCGTAACGCACGGAAAGTGCCATTTTCCTGCACAACAGTATCATTTGCAAATTTTGCATTGAAATATTCCTGCTTTGCGGAATACGCCGAAATGCAGGGAAAGTACCATTTTCCTGCACAAAAATACCATTTGCAAATTTTGCATGGCAAAAGTCCTGATTTGCAGAATACTCAGAAATGCATGGAAAGTGCCATTTTCCCGCACAAAAATACCATTTGCATATTTTGCATGGAAAAAGTCCTGATTTGCAAATACAGGCAGTTCCCAAGTTATGATCAAGATTGGGTCGGTAAGTTTATTAAGTTGAATTTGGAAGTTGGAATGGGTACTTTTTTAAAGTGTAACTCTAGCCAATATATATTTATCTGTATCTATATATCAGCTTTGGGTGGCACAGGGAAGGGTGAACACCACTGTAGTGTTTGTTTTTGCCTCCCTTTCTGTCCCATGATCAATGGATTTTGCACAATTTCGGGAGACTTTATGAGAAAATGATAATGGATGAGAGTGGCTTTGGACTGGAGGAGGTATTTAGACAAAGATGTACTTGTTTAATGCATGCTTTCCTTGCCGATTTATGGCAACCTCATTCATTTCCTAAGGTTTTCGTACTGAGAAATGGTCCCCACCCCCCAGAATAGAACCGGGTCTTTGCCGGCGGTCTCCCATCCAATTACTAGCCAGGGTTGACCCTGCTTAGCATACAAAAATCTGAGAGGATCTGGTATCTTTTTTTGTGAAAAATATCTCTCTATAGATACCTGCCACTTGTTTACATATACCTGTAGGATGTGTCGATACCCATAGATAAAAATATGAAAGATAAGTGGACAATTGAAGGCCCAAAGACCGATTTCTCTTATTGAGATCCTCCATTTAGGACCGTTTGAGGCATTAAAAGTGCTCTATATTCATTCTGCAGACCATGAAAGAGGAAGGAAGGGGGAATCTCCATTTCTCATTGCTCAACACCTGAATGTCTTGGGTGCATCTACACTGTAGAAGTAACACAGTTTGGTCCTACTTTAATTCCCATGGAGGCTGTCGTTTTATTAATCTTCCAGAATGACAGCAATGGGAAAATCGATAGTTTTTTTTAAAAAGGACTTTTTAAGGACAGCTCCCAGGATTCCTTAACACGAAAGCAATGACAGTTACAGAGGTATCAAACTGTATTCATTCCATGGTGCGGATACAACCCAATTCTTGAGCTCCCTCGCCAGCTCTAGAAGGGATTTTTGCATGACAAAAACTCTCCCTCCGGAGTCTGAAATTAGAATCTGCTCAGGGGTTTGCTTTCTTTAAAAGGAGAGCCGCTAAAGCAGATGATCCAGTTAATGCATCCTTAGAAGTAGATCTCCTTTAAGAAGCATTTCTGCATTCAGATGGAAAGGGCCAGTGCTGCGTTGGCTTCCTTTCTTCCATCGCCTTCCAAAAACCTCATTATCCTGATGACAAATATATTTGAGTGACACCATCTCCAAGTACAAATAGATCCACTATAAAATATCTATATCCAAAAAACCCCATTATGCTTGCAATAAAATGTTGCCACAGAAGAGCCCTTTCACTCAGGGCTTCCGACAGTCTTGGCCTCATGGATGCATCTCCACAGCAGTTTGATACCACTTTTGTTGTCTTGAGCCTTCTTTGCCAAAGTGTGCCAAACTGCAACTCCCAGGATTCGATCACATCGAGCCAGGGCAGCTAACGTGGGATCAGACTGCATTCATTACTCTACAGTGTGATCACAGCCCTTGTAATACTACAACTCCCAGGATTCTGTAGTTGCTGAATGGTGTACACTTAATCCTTGCTGTCTGAGCACCTTAGATGTCTTCTTTTATTACTTTCCCCCAAAATAAGATTCCTAGCATTGTAGTTGGGAGGGCTAGATACTTACTTTTTAATACTACATGAAAGGTAGATTCAAAAGGAGCTGAATTTACTGCATTAACAGTTTATATATACATATAATTATATCCCCATATACATATATGCACATACTGTATATACATATACTAGCTGACCCTGCCACACGTTGCTGTGGGTATGTGAGTGTTTCCTCCTTCCTTCTGTCTTGTCTTTCCCTCCTTCCTCCAGTTCATTCCTTCCTTCCTTCCTCTTCGTTCCTTCCTTTCTCCCCCTTCACCCTTTTCTTCTCTCCTTCCTTTTCCTTCCCTCTCTCCCCTTCCTTCTTTCCTCCATTCTCCCTCTTCCTTTCTTCCTTCCTTTCTCCCCCTTCTCCCTTTCCTTCTCTCCTTCCTTTTCCTTCCCTCTCTCTCCTTCCTTCCTTCCTTCCTTCCTTGTATCCTTTCCTTCCCCCTCCTTCCATCCATCCTTCTTTTTCCTTCCTTTTTTCTTTCCTCCTTCCTTCCTTGTATCCTTTCCTTCCCTCTCCTTCCATCCATCCTTCCTTTTTCCTTCCTTTTTTTCTCCCCTCCTTCCTTCTTTCCTTGTATCCTTTCCTTCCCTCTCCTTCCATCCTTCCTTCTTTTTTCTTCCTTTCTTCTCCCTTTCCATCTTTCTATTTTTTTCCTTTCCCGCTCCTTACTTTTTTCTCCTCCGCCTCCTCCTCACCGCCGCTGCTGCCGCCAGGGCTTCCTCGCCGGGCGTGTGTAGCAGGCCCCTGCTGCTGTTTGTGGAGGCCGCAGGGACCTGGAAGGGCCGCAGGAAGGGCCTTTCTGGGCGGGAAAGGAAGAGCCCAGAGTGGGAGGAGGTGGGCCGGCTTCCACTCCCCCAGGGTGTCTCCTCAGCCCGCGGCCTTGCTCCTTCCCCGAAGCCCCGGCCTTTCCAAAGAGGAGGCCCCTTCTCCCTCCCTCCTTTCCTTCCTCTCCTCCTCCTCCTCCCCTCACATGACAGGCACCATGGACGGCGGGGAAGGTGAGCCACCGGCCGAGGGGTTTCTCCGGGAAGGGGAGCCCCTGGGCGGGCCCTCCTCTTAGGAAAGCCCGGGGCTTCGGGGAAGGAGCAAGGCTGAGGAGATGCTCTGGGGGAGTGGAAGCCGGCCTGGCCTGGCCAGGCGTGTGGAGCAGGCCCCCGCCGCTGCTTGTGGAGGCCACGGGGGCCTCAAAGGGGGCTCCCCATCTGGGAGAAGGAAGGGAGCGCGCCGAGCGTTTGAGCGCGCGGTCTTGGAGGGGTTTTTTCTGTTGGACATGTGGAAGGGGGGAGGAGAGGAGCCTGAAGCATGGGGGATCATGGGAGTTGTAGTTCATTTTGTTTTTGGGTTTTTTCAATGTTTTTTCAATGTTTTTTGGGGGGGTTGTTGTAGAACATAGCTCTTTTGGTGTTGGGTTGTGTGGCTTATTTTTGTGTGTCTGCCTTGTGTGGTTTCTTTGTTTTAGAGCCAGGAAACACGACATGGAGGATTTTATATATAGAGATACACACATATATACATGCACATATGCACACATATATACACATACATATTCATATACACACATATATATACACACACAAATACATATGCACACATAAACACATATCTATATATACATACACATATACACAAATATGCATATATATATACTCAGTACACACATAAACATATACACACATGCACATGTATATATAAACACATATATACATACATAACATACATACATATATACACATATACAAACACATATTTATCTATCTATTTATCTATCTATCCAAACACACACATACATACATGCATGTATATACACACACATGTCCACACACACACACACACATTCTGCTTTTACATAAAAGTACAACACAGAAATACACAACCTCAGCAGTATCCCAAGTGGTCAAAACAATCAGATTTTCCCCATGCACACACAAACAAACATAAAGATATATAAGAAGCATATGTGTGTGCGTGATCCCATAGAAATCCTCATAGTGATTTTCCCTTTGGGCAAACTGGCCTATTTTTAATTTGTTTTAGTAAACCTCCCTGAGGGATTTAAAAGGGACGCTCTGATGCATGCGTCATCCAGGACTGATTGGAAACATGCATCCGGGGAGCAAATAACAATAAATAAAGAACCCAACAGAACGAAATACTGAGAAATCAGGGGAATGTCATTCAATGAGATCATAAAAGAATTAGAGTTGCTTCTTTTATTAGTCTACAATGCAAAGAAGGCATTGGAGACTAATGTGCCAAGGCAGCAAATAATTTTATTTGGATAACAATGAGAATGAAACAACAAATGGAAGAGTAAATTACAGTATTAAATAGATTAGTTATATACTATCATGTGCAAATATGTATTTAAAGTATGTTTTTAAATCTAAGTTGGAGGTGTAATAATGAGTTGCAGAGTTAAATTCTTTGAGAAGGTCATAACTGGAAGTCTTTTCAACCTTGTTTAATGTTTTGCTGATTTAGGGTGAGTTTTATTATTGTGTGTGGTTTTGTTCTGTAAGTTCGGTTTGTTACTTCTTTCAATTCAACAAAGTGTGTGTGTGTGTGTGTGTATAATACTTTTGTGGAGGGACATATAGGTTCCTGTCATTGGCTGAATTTATGATAAATATCCACCAACAGAGTGATGTTGCAGAACGTACGGAGTTCAATAGTCAGTGTGCACAATTGCACAATTGCACAAATGCAATGTGTAATTTATTTCATGTCAGAAGAACTGCATAATAAATAAGTTCAAAACTGGTAAAATAAAGGGATTACAAGCAGCTAAATATTTTCAGACCAAAACTGGGCAACAGCGACTGCATTGCCTGTTGCTTTAATCAGTTCTTCCTGTGTGTATGAGGCAGGGCATGGTGGGCAAGCATACAGATGCGGGGTTGTTTGTTCTGCTCCAAGTTGCACAAGGTGGAGGATTCTTCTAAGTAGTGCCATTTAGCCAAGTTGTCTTTTGGACTTCCCACTCCACTTCTGAGTCTGTTCAGACACTTCCAAGTTGATCGTTCTTGGGTTGTTATGAATTTTCCAAGCTGTGTGGCCATGTTCCAGAAGCATTCAGGTGATTATCTTTCTAGTAGCTGGAAAGATCTTTCAGGACATTCGTAAGTTGGTTTTCAACTCTTTCAAAGTCTTTTGCTTGTGTTATTGAGGAAGGCTGTGAGAAAGGTTGCATTACAGGAATGGTTTTGGAGGATCTTACAGCAGCCTATGACATGGTGCAACATAGGAAATTGCTGCATAAAGTCTACCATATCATCTGGGACTAAACTTTAACAAAAATTATCTAGACCCTCCTAGAAAACCACAGCTTCTATGTGGCTTTCCAAGGCAGGAAAAGTAGATCGAAGAGGCTAAAGAATGGTTTACCTCAAGGCAGCGTTCTTTCACCAACCTTGTTTACCATCTTTACTAACAATCATCCACAACCACCACTCATAAAGATGACCTTGGCCTAACAACACAAGCAATGTACAATGACAATATATATATATATATAGAGAGGTAATTAATAGGTGAAATAGTCCCATGTGACAACATTCAGCCATTTGTCTCCAAAAATCATTCTTATGCATAGCACAATCTCAGTTTGTGTATATCGTAAACAGATTGCCACTACATTCTAAAACTACATTATACTGCAGCTTTGTGGAATCTAATCATTTTTCTATGGGGTTCTCTAGGAGGAAGAGTAATAATAATAATAATAATAATAATAATAATAATAGAGAGCAAAATTGACAAGGAAAAAACATGGAAGTGGTTCACAAATGGAACTTTGGAGGAGACAGAGGGCCTGATTCTTGCAGCCCAAGAACAAGCCATTAGAACCAATGCCATCAAAACCAGAATTGAAAAGTTGACGATAGACTCCAATTGTAGACTACAAGGAAGCAGACGAAACAATGCATCATATACTCAGCTGCTGCAAGAAGATCACGTAGACAGAATACAAGCAGAGGCATTACGGCAGCGTTCGATACTGTCGATTACGATCTTTTGACCCACCGCCTTGCCGGGACCGGGGTGAGGGGGACGGTCTTAAATTGGCTGTCCTCCTTCCTCCGGAACCGCTCGCAGCGAGTGAGGAGGGGCGGGGATGTCTCCGGGGGTTCCTCACTTTGCTGTGGGGTTCCCCAGGGGGCAATCCTGTCCCCTCTATTATTTAACATCTATGTCCGACCACTTGCTCGGCTGGTCCGTAGTTTTGGACTGGTGTGTCACCAATATGCTGATGACACCCAGCTCGTTCTGGGGATGGAGGGCAGGCCCGGAACCGTGCCCGATAATTTCCATCTGTGCCTTGAAGCCGTTACTGGATGGCTGCGAGCCAGTAGGTTGAAAGTGAATCCAGCTAAGACGGATATCCTGTCGTTGGGTCGTCTGGGTGGGGTGGAGATTATGTCCGTCGTCGACAGTTAAAAGTCTTGGTGTCACTCTGAACTCTCGACTGACGATGGAGACGCAAATCTCCGCCGTCAGTCGAGTTGCTTTCTTTCATCTCCATCAGGCGAGGAAGCTGGCTCCCTACCTCTCCCGCCACGACCTAGCCACAGTGGTCCAAGCCACGGTCATCTCGAGACTGGACTACTGTAATGCTCTCTACGTTGGCCTTCCTTTGTCGGTGATCCGGAAACTGAAGCTGGTCCAGAATGCGGCAGCTAGACTATTGGCTGGCATCGTGACGACCAGCCACATAACACCTGTCTTGCGGGAGCTGCACTGGTTACCAGTGGAACACCGGATCACCTTCAAAGTGCTGGTACTGACCTTTAAGGCCTTGAACAGTCTGGGGCCAGTGTACCTTAGGGACCGCCTTATCCCATACTGTCCCGCTAGGCCACTACGTTCAGAGGTGGGTCAACTTCTAGAGGTGCCCGGCGTTAAAATATACCATCTGACGGCCACAAGAAGGAGGGCCTTCTCGATAATTGCCCCCACCCTGTGGAATGCACTGTCTTCCGGAGTCCGTGCTCTTACGGACTTAGTGGCATTCCGGAAGGCGTGCAAAACCCTCCTGTTTCAACAGGCCTGTGGGTATTAATGCTGAGATTTGTAGACTACTCCACCTCCTTGCACTGTGTATGCCGATGTAGTTACGCACACCTGTGCCACCGGCTTGCTGTGTATCGTACTTATTGTATTTTACTGTGTTTTTATGTGTTTTATGGTGTTTTTATTCTGTTTTTAATCCTGAATTTTGGTATAAGTCGCCCCGAGCCACCCAGGAGTGGCGACTCACAAATTTGAATAATAAATAAATAAATAAATTACAGATGATCCATGGGAACTAGTGCCACAAATACCATCTGCCTGCGACAAAAAAACAGGTGGAATCGCAAGCCTGAAAAAGTTACGGAACTTCCAAATTCAGACTGGGACTTCCAAATGCAGAGTTTTGGAGCACAATACTGCTGACCTCACAATCGTGAGAAAAAATAAGTATGGATTGTCGATGCTGCAATCTCAGGAGTAGCAGAACTGACGAGAAGCAATTGGAAAAGCTTACACGATATGAAGATTTAAAGATAGAACTGCAAAGACTTTGGCACAAGCCAGTCAAGGTGGTCCCAGTGGTGAGCGGCACACTGGGTGCAACGGCTAAAGACCTTGGCTTGCGCTTAAAAACAATCTGCGCTGACAAAATTACCATCTATCAGCTGCAAAAAGCCACCCTACTCAGATCTGTGTGCATTCTTTACCGATACATCACACAGTCCTAGACACTTGGGGTGTTTGACATGTGATCAAGTATAAAGGCCAGTATAGTGATCTTGTTTGCTGTGTACTAATCTTGTTATGTATCAGATGATGATAATAATAATAATTTATTATCTGCCTCTCCTTATGGCTCAAGGCAGATTACAACATGGTTAAAACAGCAGGACAAAACAAAACACTATTAAAATTCATATAAGAAATACACACAGGTAAAATGCAGTTTAAAATTCACCAACAAAATGCAGGTATTTGTATATATTGAGTGAGGATTGAGGATACATAAAAGGGCAGATCCCATAGAAAAGTCATAAAGTTTTTGGAAAAACATCAGCCTCTGAAGTTCAGGATTGAATACGCCTTTTACAAAAACTTTCCATCTTTTCTATGGGACCTGTTCATGTAGTCTCGAGACAGCAATCTATACTCGACTTCCTAATCTATTTGCTATGAAAAATTGAAATTTCCCAAAGTCTTCCATGGGATTTGGTTTGGAAGTCAGTCTCCTCTCTTTCTAATACTTTCTCCTATTCTTTTAGGTTTGGCATCAGTAAGGATGTGAAAGATGGCCGAACGTTCTCTCACAGCTTGTGGCTTTTTGACGGCAAAGCCTTCTCTGGATCGGCAACGGAGTGAACCTCTTCTTCCCCAAACATTTGCTGGCCCCATAGATGGGTCTAGGAAGGATGAAGAGTGGGAGAGCGTCCACGGAAACGACTTGATCTTTGCCTTGGATGAAGAGGAAGATGTCAGCCTGGAATCCCCAGACAGCCTCTCTCTGGGCAAAGAGGAGAACAGAAAAGACCAAAACCAACCGGCAGAGCCCACAACACATGAGGCATCCCCTCTTCCTTCATCGAAGCCAATCCCACAAGGCCCCAAGCCCTTGATCAACTTAGTCAAGTCGATCTCCACCGAGATCGAGGCCCGGGAGAGCTCCCCGGCTCCAAAGCCCCAGCCGCTGTTGAGTTTGGTCAAGTCCATCTCCACTGAGATCTCGCGCCTGGAGCCCGAGGTGACCCCGTCCAAGTCCGACTCCAAGCTAAACGTTCACCGCTGGCGGCAGATCACCCACCCGAAGGGCAAGAATGGCGACTCACGGACTGCCCCATCCTCCCCAAACGTCTCCCCATCAGAGAGCAGAGGCAGCTTCTTCAAAGCCCAGGAGGCCAAGTTTGAGGACACCAAGAGGCGCTTCTCAGAGGCCATGCAGGAACCGCTCAGCCGGCTCAGCAAGATCATCGGCGAGGAGAACGCTTCCCCAAAACACAAACCTTCGCTCAATAATAGCCAAGACTCTGCTTCCAGCCACGGGAAGGAATCCACCGTCTTAGAGTCCTCCAGTCCTGAGACGGACCACCATGGTGCCATGGCAAAAGGACAAACGGAGGGCTATGGCCTTGCAGAACCAAAGTGGGGTCCTTCCTCGAACTGCCGCTATGAGATCTGCTCCTATGGGGATCTGATCCAGGTGATAGAGGTGGGCACGGGCGCTGAGGAGGTACGGACCGTCCGGCCCCTGGATGCCGTCCTCCACCCTGCTGAGTCCTGCAGCTCTGTGCCCAGCAAAGCCCTTGCCTGCGTTGCCCTCCTGGCCTACAACTACTTTGTCTTGCCGTTGCCCCCCTACATCTCTGGCCTCTGCCTAGGCTTGGCCTCCGGCTTCCTCCTGGGCTTTCTGGTCATCCTGCTGTTGGTGCCAAAACGGACCCATTCGCCGCAGAAAACAAGGTCCCTCCAAGACACCTCACTGCTGGACGACTCGGTGCGGAGGCAACCAAGGGACAGCAACGTACTCAAGGTTAGGGAGGTATTGGACAGACTTCCCAGCTGGGAGCCAGTGTATCCATGAGAGTCCAGAAATGTGCCGGATTCCTTCAATCCTAAGGCACCGTTGATTGCACACTAATTTCAATACCACCATCAGGGGGGGAAACACCATATGCCACTCATATACCACCATCAGCATAGGCGATCCCTTATGTCCAAGTATGATTTCAATCTTGGGTCTTGGTGGTGGGTCTGTAGGTGATGGTAGAGACCATATACCACTACTAGGGAGAGAAAAAAACATTCAGGCATTCCCCAAGTTACAAACAACTCAATAGTTAAGTACAGGGGTGATATAACAGGAAGTGAGATAAATCCATCTCTCAGAAGAGAAATCCACTCTTAGAAGAATAATTATTGTGGGGGAAAAGTATCTTCACTCAAGCTTCATCTCCAATCCTTGTTTCCACAACAAGCCAATTTTTCCAGAATCCAATATTCACAGGGACAGAAAGTGAAATGGAATCTTCTGACCAGGAGCACAGAGAGCAAAGCAAACAACACAGGGGTGTTTTCCCTTCCCTGTGTGATCCAAAGCTAATGGATAGGTATATTTTTGGCTGGAGCTACATTTAAAAATGTATCTGTTGTGACTTACATACAAATTCAACTTAAGAACAAACCTACAGAACCTATCTTCTTTGTAATTTGGGGACTGTCTGTATCTATATATCTTTCTCTATGTGCAAACACAATTCTAAGGCACATGCCATTTTAGTGATGTTTATATGGGGAACAACGTTTGTCGTAGCATTGAAGAAATGCAGTATCTCCATGGATCCAGGGTTTTGCACTGTACACTTTTTAGACCTATTCAAAGTGTGTTTTTGTTCATGAATTGTGGTTGTGAGAGCCTTTTGATAGACTTTTGCTGGGACCAAACTACAGTACTCATTATTCTGTAGCATTGAGCCATATTAGTTAAAGTGATGTCAAACTTCATTCACTCTGCTATGTAGATGCACCCTGACTGAGAGGAAGCAGTCGGTAGCATATGTTTCCATAGATTTAAGTCCATTTCCTTAGATGCGTTTTACCAGCTTCTGCAAGAGGCTTCAAATACTAGGCTAGAAAAAAAGAAGAGAGGAGGAATTATCTATATAAATAAAAATGTAATGTTCATTTGTGAGATTAACATAACTCAAAAACCGCTGGATGAATTGACACCAAATTTGGCCACAAGACACTACTAACCCTAGGAGTGACCATCACTCATAAAAACACTGAAAAAACCCACGGAAGAGACATAAAACGCCAAAAAAACCAACATTACAACGCATGTGCAAAACCACATACATACACATATACACATCCCCTGGCAGTGCAGTGGGTAAGAGCGCTGAGCTGCTGAACTTGCTAACCAAAAGGTCACAGGTTCGAATCTGGGGAGTGGCATGAGCTCCTGCTGTTAGCTTCAGCTTCTGCCAACCTAGCAGTTCGAAAACATGCAAATGTGAGTAGATCAATAGGTACCACTCTGGTGGGAAGGTAATGGTGCTCCATTCAGTCATGCCAGCCACATGATCTTGGAGTGTCTATGGACAACGCTGACTCTTCAGCTTAGAAATAGAGATAAACACCAACCCCCAGAGTCGGACACGACTGGACTTAATGTAATTGGAAAACCTTTACCTTTACCTATACACACATATACACATACAAAACACATATAGACAGACTGGGCCACAGCAACGCGTGGCAGGGGACAGCTTATATATATATATATATGTGTGTGTGTGTATATTTATTATTGTTATTATTATTATTATTATTATTAAAAGGATACAGCAACAACTTAGAATCATAGAATCATAAAGTTGGAAGAGACCTTGTGGGCCATAAATTCCAACCTCATTCTGCCAAGAAACAGAAAAATCGCATTCAAAACACCCCTGACAGATGGCTATCCAGCCTCTGCTTAAAAGCCTCCAAAGAAGAAGTCTTCACCACACCCCAGGGCAGAGAGTTCCACTGCTGAACAGCTCTCACAGTCAGGAAGTTCTTCCTAATGTTCAAGTGGAATTTCCTTTCTTTCCTGTAATTTGAAGCCGCCATTCCATTGTATCCTAGTCTCCAGGGCAGCAGAAAACAAGCCTGCTCCCTCCTCCCTATGACTTCCCCTCACATATTTATACATGGCCATGATGTCTCCTCTCAGCCTTCTCTTCTGAAGCCTAAACATGCCCAGCTCTTTAAGTCACTCCTCATAGAGCTTGTTCTCCAGACCCTTGATCATTTTAGTCACCCTCCTGTGGACACATTCCAGCTTGTCAACATCTCCCTTCAATTGTGGTGCCCAGAACTGTGATTCCAGGTGTGGTTGTGGGGGTTGGTAAATGTAAATAAACAGAAGCTTTACCACAGTTTCTGAACCAAAATATACCCTGCAGTATAATAAAGTGTCACTCGGGCTTGTGTAACAAGTAACAGTAACTTTACTTCAGTTCAAAAGGTCAAACAGGGCAACAATATATACAGCAGTCTCTCTGAATTCACACAGAGAATAGAAGGAATAAACACTCCTTTTAAATAGTCTTTAAAATATGCTTCATGCTTTATAAATGATCAGGCTTCAGAGAGTTGGCAGCCATTTCCTTCCTGGCTGTTTCCAGTCAGTGCTCTCTTCACTCTCCAAGGTGAAAGTGGCAGTTAAAACCGTTTGTTTCCGCAGCAAGCCAGAGACAGCAACCAATCAGAACTCTGGCCCCTGGCATGCTCAGCCAATCAGCTGCCGACACATACTTTCCAGTCAACCTATTTATATCATGGTGCCTTTTTATAAATCCCCACATGGTATGACGAAGGCAGAATAGAGGGGTAGCATGACTTTCCTGGGTCTAGACACTATGCTCCTATTTATGCAGGTTTAAGTACACATACCTTTGGCCTTTCTGCTTCGGAATGGTTTTTTGAAGGAGATTTATCTGATTACAATGAATGAAATGGATTCTAGAATAACAAATGCTTGATTTCATACCACAAAGGGTGTTTCCTTCCAGGGCTGGATGAACCAAATGTACTTCTACGATCCAGAGATCTACCACCCGTCTCTGACCCACTCCGTGTTCGTCACTTTGGAGGACTCCAGCATGACGCTCTCTTACCCCAAGAACAACATCCCTCGACGGGCCACTTTTGAGGAGGAAATCTTCGAGACGACGTTTGTGAATCACCGGCAGTATGAGATGACCGGTGCCCAGGTCAGAAACTGACCCATCCTTTTCTGGCCACGTCTGACAACATCTGACCTTTCCCTCTTTGCCTGGGGACAAAGGGGGGGGGGGGGATGGAAGGAAAGAGAGAGAAACCAGGGTCACCTGAGGTCACCTGAAGATAAAGGGGAAAGTGGAAGTATTATTGTAATATTTTAATGTTTGCATCTTTGACTTTAATGTTTGCATATTTTAAATTGTATACTAATGCTTTTATATCAAGCCGCTTTGAGGCTCCTTCGGGAGAGATGAAGTGGGATATAAATAACAAACAAGCAAACAAACAAACCAGGGTCACTTGAGGGCAAAAGGGGAAAGTGGGAGGAAAAAGAGAGAAACCAGGGCCACCTGAGGTCACCTGAGGCCAAAGAGGGAAACTGGAAGTGTTTTTAAAAATGTTTGCATATTTGTTTTTAATGTTTTAATTTTTTTAATTGTATGTTAATTTATTTTATTTATTGCTGTTGATTTGTTTGTTTGTTTTTTGGCACTGAATATTTGCCACCTTTGTTTGAAACTGCCTTGAGTCCCCTCGGGAAGACAGGGCAGGTTACAAATAAAGTTATTTTTATTTTTTATTAATGCTTTTATGTCAAGACACTTTTGAGTCTCCTTCAGGAGAGATAAAGCAGGGTATGAGGAAACATAATGTATTGTCAAAGGCTTTCATGGCAGGAATCAATGGGTTGTTGTGAGTTTTCCGGGTTGTATGGCCATGTTCCAGAAGCCATTCTCTCCTGATGTTTCGCCTGCATCTATGGCAGGCATCCTCAGAGATTGTGAGCTCTGATGGAAACTAGAGAAGTGAGTGTTATATATCTGTGGAATGTCCAGGGTGGGAGAAAGAACTCTTGTCTTTTTGAGGCAGATGTGAACAAGCATGTGGACAATTTCAACAGAAAGAAAGAAACCATGAAAATGAATAAAATCTGGCGACCAATATTTAAAAAATCCGTAACAGTAAATAAGGAGCAACACTCAAAAACAGGGGAATTCCACACAGGAAACAAGATAATCACCTCCCAACAAAGGATTTCCCCAGACAGTAAGAAGCCAGACCTTGAAACTGCTAGGCCATTAAATGCCTAATCAAGATGGCCAATTGAAACATTCACACCTACCTCAAACAGACAAGAATTCTTTCTCCCACCCTGGACATTCCATAGATAGATAAATCCCATTTTCCTAGTTTCCATCAGACCTCACAACCTTTGAGGATGCCTGACATAGATGCAGGCAAAACGTTAGGAGCAAATGCTTCTGGAACATGGCCATACAGCCCAGAAAACTCACAGCAATCCAAGAAATATAATAATAATAATAATAATAATAATACAAACCAGGGTCACCAGAGGACGAAAGGGGAAAGGGGTAGAGACAGGGACCCTTTAAAATCTGTTGGAAAGCGGGATGGCAAAGGGGTCATCCGGACTGGGGATGACCCTACCCCGTCATCTCCCTTTCTTTGCTCTCATGTCTTGCTCCTTAATGTTCTAGGTCTTCCTTTCCCCACCCGCTTTGGCCCGGAAGAGGATGTGGAACAAGAAATACCCCATCTGCGTTCTCTTCCCAGACCTGAGTGACATGGAAGCAGATCCAATGAAGGAGAAGGGTGCCAGGAAGAGGCTGGTTTTGGGCCAGGAGGCCCCGGCCAAGCCTGTGCCCGAAGCCCCAGAAAGGATCCTCTACCTCTTTGGCCGGACGGGGCGAAGCAAGGAGGAGTGGTTCCAGCACTTTGCCAGGGCTTCCCGGTTGGAGGGTGGCGAGGCTCTCCATGCCAACCGCAGCGAACCCCGGTCAGGTAAAAAAGGACCCATGAACCTCAACTTGGGATGCATCTACATTGCAGACTTGGCACAGTTTGGCACCGCTTCAACCACCACAAGCTATAGAATCTATGAAGTTAGTAGTACAGTACATGTGTGATACCTTCTACCACTGCCACTCCAAAGATATCAAAATGGTTCATTATATGGAACTTGGTTAACCCTTAAATGTTTGACCATTGATGGCTTTGCAGTTTTTGAGGCCTAGCTGCTTCCTGTCTGGGGGAATCCTTTGTTGTTCTTTCTTTAGTGTTCTGATTTTAAAGTAACCAACCAGACTTTGAAGCTACAAGGCCATTCAATGCTAATCAAAGTGGTCAATTGCAACATTCACCCTTGCCTCCAACAGTTCTTTCTCCCACCATGGACATTATTCCAGATAATTATTCCAGAGAATGCTTCTGGAACATTCCCATACAGCCTAATAATAATAATAATAATAATAGTTATTAATTATTATCACCATAATAATTAATAATATGTGTATTTGTACTCCACTTTTCTTTGAGGACCCAATACCCAATTTAAAAACCTACAGAATATACAATAAATATTAGCAGAGAACGAAACATTGCCATTTTGAAAGCTGTTCGGTCATAGATTTCCACTGATGTTCTGCATATGCTGCTAACAGTTATTGCCTGGTGGATTCTGGGAGGTGCAGTCCTAAACAGGACATGGCTCTTCTCCATCCAGGTGGGCCAGGTGAACCTCCTCCTTAACCCCACCTCTTCCTCCTGCCCAGGTGTGAGCCCCTCTGGGAAAGCCCCCCACAGTGAGAGCAGTGGCAGCAGCAGCAGCCGGGGCAGCACAGAGGACCTCCTGACGGCCATCAAACCCAAGGAGCTGGCAGTCAGCCTCCGGGAGAAGCTCCTTTTGGACTATGGCACCTACATGTCACGGGTGGTGCTTCCGGCGAGTGAGGCCAGCCCGACCCAGAGCCCCTGCCCCAGCGCTGCCAACAGCCCGGACCCCAAAAGGGTGAGAACAGAGGGTGATGTGATACCTGGGACATCTATATCGCTATCCACTTGGTGTTCAATCCAGGGGTTCTCAAACTGTCCTCTGGAGTATTCGCTATATTGCACTGGGCCACCACCTTCTTGCTCCTTAACTCTCCTTTCCTTTCTTCTCCTCTCTCTATTTCCCCCCAAAACAACAACAAGAAACTATAGTCCCATCCCTCCCAGCAGTCGGAGAAACCCTGAACTGGCCCCCTTCTTAAAAGTCTGAGGACCCCTGATTGAATGCATTGGACAGTCCTCCAGTAATGTTCTAGGCCAGGGATCCTCAAACTTTTTAGACAGAGGGCCAGGTCACAGTCCTTCAAACTATTGGAAGGTTGGATTATAATTTGAAAAAAACATGAATGAATGCCTATGGACACTGCACATATCTTATTTGTAGTGTAAAAACACTTAAAAACAATACAATAATTAAAATGAAGAATAATTTTAACAAATACAAACTTATTGGTATTTCAATGGGAAGTGTAGGCCTGGTTTTGGCTGATGAGATAGGATTGTTGTTGTTGTGTGCTTTCAAGTCGTTTCAGACTTAGGTTGACCCTGAGCGAGGGCCGGGTAAATGACCTTGGAGGGCCATATCCAGCCCCGGGCCTTAGTTTGAGGACCCCTGTTCTAGGCCAGGGCTGTCCAACTTCTACCGGACCTGTGGCCGGAATTCCAGTTACTGATGACCTGGGGGGCCGAAGGGTCTGCCTCCGCCCCCGGCTCCGCCCCTCCCGGCTCCACCGCAGCTCCGCCCCTCCCCGGCTCCGCCCAGGCTCCACCCCTCCTGGCTCCACCCCTGCCCCGCCCCTCCCGGCTCCGCCCTCTCTCCCGCCTTGGAGGTGTCTGTGGAGGACACCGGGGCTTTGACTTGGAGATAGAGATGAACACCAAAATCCCAGTCTCAAGTCCCAGTCCCTGCTTTGAACTGGATTATATTGCAGTGTGGACTCAGGGCCCTTCACACAGCCATATAACTCAGAATATCCAGGCAGGAAACCCCACAAAACCTGCTTTGAACTGGATTATATTGCAGTGTGGATTCAGGGCCCTTCCACACAGGCCTATAACCCTGAATGATAAGGCATAATATTCATTCTGCCTCTGCTAATAATAATAATAATAATAATAACAACAACAGGTTCCTGGAGTAGGAGACCTCCAAGGGCCATCCAGGGCCATCCAGTCCAATCTCCTTCTGCCATAAGGGGAAAATACAATCAAAGCATTCCTCACAGATGACCATTCAGCCTCTGATGATGATGATGATAATAATTACAATGGGTTCCTAGAATAGAAGACCTCCAAGGGCCATCCAGTCCTACCTCCTTCTGCCATAAGGGGAAAACACAAGCAAAGCATTCCTCACAGATGACCATTCAGCCTCTGATGATAATAATAATAATAATAATTACAATGGGTTCCTAGAATAGGAGACCTCCAAGGGCCATCCAGTCCAATCTCCTTCTGCCATAAGGGGAAAACACAATCAAAGCATTCCTCACAGATGGCCATTCAGCCTCTGATGATAATAATAATAATAATATAATAACAATAATAATAATTACAATGGGTTCCTAGAATAGGAGACCTCCAAGGGCCATCCAGTCCTACCTCCTTCTGCCATAAGGGGAAAACACAATCAAAGCATTCCTCACAGATGACAATTCAGCCTCTGATGATGATAATAATAATAATAATAATAATTACAATGGGTTCCTAGAATAGGAGACCTCCAAGGGCCATCCAGTCCAATCTCCTTCTGCCATAAGGGGAAAACACAATCAAAGCATTCCTCACAGATGGCCATTCAGCCTCTGATGATGATAATAATAACAACAACAACAACAACAACAACAATGGATTCCTAGAATAGGAGACCTCCAAGGGTCATCCAGTCCAATCTCCTTCTGCCATAAGGGGAAAACATAATCAAAGCATTCCTCAGCCATGTTGAATCAAACCTAAACTCTCATGAGAGCAACAGAAAGTACTGAACCTTGAGTTTGGGAGTTGTAGTTCTCCATCCAGAGAGCACTGTGGACTCAAATAATGATGGATCAGGACCAAACTTGGCACGAAGCCTCAGGAGAGGAGGAAGCCGGAAAGGGAATGGATGAGCACCCCCCTGCTCCGAACTCGGCCCCGCCCCTTTTTCGCTCTGGCCACGCCCCCTCTCACTCGTGCACTCTCTCTCTCCTTCCCTCTTTCCTTCAGGTGGTGGAAGGGGGAAGGAATGAAAGGGGGAAAGAGAGAGAGAAGGAGGGAGGGAGAGAGAGGGGGGGAGAGGGGGGAGGGAGGAGGAGGAGGAAGAGAGCCTGCTCCTCCTCCCTGCCCCGCCCCTCACCCCCCCGCCGCGAAAAAAATAAATTAAAAATATTCCGAAAAATATTCCAAAAAAATATTCCAAAAAAATATTTTAATTTTTTTTAAAAAAATCTTAAAAGGCAGATATCTTGCAGGAGGGTAGGGGGCCGTGGGGAAGGGGCTGGGGGCCATATACGGCCCAGGGGCCACCAGTTGGACAGCCCTGTTCTAGGCCAACTCATTTCCAACTCATTTCCATGGCGAGCCATCTCCACTATGCATTCAAAGGGCTGTTGAATCCAGAGACAGAGAATCTGTGGAGACAGAGGGAAAGCTATGGTTTACGTAGCACTCTTTAGTCTTTAATCTTGGGTCCCTCGATGTTACTGAACGACAACTCCCACCCCTTTCGATTAGCTGGGGACGATGCGAATTGCAAACCCAACAGCATTTATAGTTCTAAGGTTGGGGAAAGGTCAAACAATATATTAAAGTCAGGCATTATGTCCTAAGGAAGAGGGAGCAGGCCTTGTTTCCTGCTGCCCTGGAGACTAGTCCTGCCCGAAATATGGGATGTGAAGAGCAAGAAAACAGGACACGGGATGTTGCTTGAAATAAGGGACCACCCCTTTAAATATGGGACACCCGGCAATACTGATTGCAATCCGAACCCTTCCAGGAGTTCCTGCGCCATGACTCCCACAATATAGGAGATGCAGTCAGGCATCTGGAGGAGGGCCGCACAAAAGGCCATGGTGGGCCATAATCGGCCTGCGGGCCTTGGGTTTGATGCAAGTGTCTTAGGCCCTCCAGGCAACTGTATGGAATGTTACCACCAAAGCTTAACATAGCTTTGAAGCCTGGCTTATGGGATTTCGGGACAATGCTCAAACCATCACGGCAAATGCCTTTTTGTCCTTTTTAGATCCAAGTTGAGGCGAATCTGACAGGTGGACCCCCCACGGCGTGGGTCAATGCAGTGCTTGGCCGGATCTTTTGGGACTTCCTCAGGGAGAAATACTGGGCCGACCAGGTCTCAAACAAGATCCAGAAGAAACTGGGCAGAATCAAGGTGAGGAATCGTTCCCAATATCCCTCCCTCTTCTCGCCCCTTTGTCTTGTATTATATACACTGAAGGAGATGCCCCCAAATAAAAATAAAAACATCATTATCACCACCACCATTTTCAATATTGTTGTTGTTGTCACCTTGTGTTTCTTTCTTGCTCGAGATCCAAAGATAAACATCAAAATGTTTTTTTAAAGGATTTTGATGTTTTAGTCATGATTTTTAAAAAATCATAACATTTCTACTTTAATGGACTCTTGTTTTGTTTTTAATGTGTATTGTTTTAAGATGCTGTTAGTCACCTGTTGGGGGAAAAGTGGGATAGAAAATGATAACAATACTAATAATACTAATAATGCTAATAATAATAATTTATTATTATTAATTTATTAAAAACAATAAACATTGACAAAATCGCAATCTGTCAACTGCAAAAGGCCACCTGACTTGGATCTGTTCGCATCATTCGAAAATACATCACACATTCCTAAACGCTTGGAAAGTCTTTGACTTGTAATTTTGTGATACAAAATTCAGCATATATATCTCGTTTTCTGTGTCATACTGTGTTTTTGTGTCAGTAAAATAATATAATGTTTCCAGCATTTGCTAACAATGCTAGCAATAATAATAATAATAATAATAATAATAATAATGTTTCCAGCAAAATAGTGCGAACAATGCTAATGTTCATAATAGTGCTAATAATGATAATAATAAAAATAATGTTTCTAGCAAAAGAATGCTAACAATGCTAATAATAATGCTAATAATGATTAATAATAATAATAATAATGTTTCCAACAAAATAGTGCAAACAATGTTAATGCTAATAAGATAATTAATAATTAATAATCTGTTTCCAGCATCAGCATCAGAATCATTTTATACTATGTCTGCTACTAATATCTCTAGGGCATGTCTCTGCTGTAGAATTAATGCAGTTGAATTGCCATGGCCCAATGCTATAGACTCATAGAATCATAAAACATTGCATCCTTTGGCAGAGAAGGCCAAAAGATCCTGTAAAACTAGAAATCCCATGATTTCAAGGCATTGAGCCATGGCAGTTAAAGTAATGTCCACCTGCATTCATTCTACAGTGTAGCCAGATTTCTAACTGGGGCAGTATAGAGGGAGCATACAACCCCTCTGTTGCATCAGCTCCACTGGCTGCCCGTCTGCTACTGAGCACAATGCAAAGTGCTGGCTTTAGCCTATAAAGCCCTAAATGGTTCCGGCTGAGCTTACCTGTCCAAATGTATTTCCTTCTATGATCCAAGTATGACTGGTGGGGACAAAACACAGGGCCTTCTCAATGGTGGCCCCTTGGTTGTGGAATTCTCTCCCTAGTGAAATTAGAGCAGTCCCCTCCCTCCTGAAATTCAGGAAGAAAGTAAAAATCAAAACTTGTAGTGCAACACAATAATAAGGAAGAGTGAACAGACCAATGGAACGACTACGGACTTGATTTTGAATGGCATGATTTTAATAACTGTTTTTAAATCATGTTGTTTATTGGTGGGTTTTAATATGCATGTTATTATATTATTGATGTTTAATAATTGTATGGTTTATGTCTAAATGTTCTTTTATGTTTTAATTTGGTTAGTTAATTTATAGTTATAGGTTATTGTCTTGCTCTTATCTTTTGGTTTTCACATGTATGTACCGCATTGAATCTTGCCTTTATAATGTTGGAAACCGCTTTGAGTTCTCTTAGGGGGAGAAAAGTGGAATATAAATGTAGCAAATAAATCAATCAATAGCTGCACCTGCAGATATATCCAAGCAGTTTTTGGGAGACAGCTTTGGACGCCTTGAGTCCCTCCAGGTTGAGAAAGGCAAGTTACAAATATAGTAAATAGATTAAATAAATAAATAAATAAATAGGAGCAATGCAAGTCCCATAAGCTTCCATCAAAGTGGATAGACCTTTCCAATTGCAAACGTCTCCCTAAGTTTGCTTTGCCTCCCCTCCCGTGCAGCTGCCCTACTTCATGAATGAACTCACCTTGACCGAACTGGACATGGGGGCCTGCATCCCGCACATCCTGACTGCATCCAGCCCCACAGTCGACAGTCAAGGTGAGCAGGACACATTCCCAGTATCTGAAGCCACCGAAGCAATTGAGCATCATGGCATTACTTGACTTTCTGGTCCCAGCACATCATAATATTGCCTTGGAGGTCCTAGTGATTCTTAGAGAGGTGTCCTCTCTACAGATCTGGTCCCACCATACTATAGAGATGCCAATTAGGAAATGGCTTTTATTACCCAGGAGCAACAATCATGTTATTTGGTGTGAACTTTTCCTCTCTATGCTGCATTGCAGGGCTTTGGGTGGACATGGAAGTGACCTACACGGGATCCCTGCAGATGACCCTGGAGACAAAGATGAACCTGTACAAACTGGGCAAAGATGCCTCTGGAGAGGAGAGCGGGAGGGCCGACCGCGGTGGCGAAGGGTGAGCAAGGCCTTCCATGGGTGCCTTCTACTCACAGCCCAATTCAAAGTGCTGGTTTTGGCCTCTAAAGTTCTAAACGGTTCTGGCCCAGTTTACTTGTTTGAACGTATCCACCCCTACGTCCCATCCTGAAATTTAAGATCCTCCAGGGAGGCCCTGCTCTCGCTCCCGTCTACAGCTCAAATGCACCTGGCGGGGACAAGGGATAGAGCCTTCTCTGTAGTGGCTCCCCACCTATGGAACATGCTCCCAACGGAGGTAAGATCGGCTACCTCCCTCCTGGCCTTCCGAAAGAAACTGAAGACATGGTTCTGGGACCAGGCGTTTGGACAGATGTAAGGCAGCACGTTAAGGGACAATCTGGAATGACAATAGGATCAACGAGACTAGTCTACTGTTTTAATGATAGCCTTTGTATGGTTTTAATTATGTATTGTTTTTAACTATGATATGTTTATCTGTTTTTATTACTGTACCATGTACAGTAATGGGCTTATTGTAAGCCATCCTGAGACCCCCTTCAGGGATTGAGAAGTGACGGGGTATAAATAATGGTAAATAAATTAATTAATTAATACATACTCTGGGGAGTTAACACAGTTTGGCAGCACTTTCGTTGCGGGTCCCTGAGAACTATCAGTCTAACAAAGAACAGGATAGGAAGAGAGAATAGAGTGACAGACAGACAGAGGGCCGATAGGAGAAGGACATTTTCCCTGGCAAATTTCTCATCTACCCAACTAAGTCCTCAATGAGAACTACAAGCTTGTGCAGGATGTGGTTGAATTCCAACACCATGGCATCCTGAGAGTTGTAATTTTACCAGGTCCTTAGCCAGTGCTTCACCCAATGACAACTCCCCAGATCCCATTGTTTTTATTTCACCTAAAAGCTTTGGCACAGCTGCAAGTATCTGCCCATCCGCGCCAGCTCAGTCACAGCCTGGGGAGCATCCGCTTGTCATAAATCTGTCATTTAATAGCCTTGGCCTTGCAAAAGCCACAAATTGCATGCACCTCTTAGGGGAAAAGATTAGACAAGGGCTAATGGGGGCAAAGGGCCCAGTCAGGGCCTGAAGAGCCCAAGGAGCCCAAGGTGTTGGGTTAAACTTCAGCCAGAAAGGAATGTCTGGAAGGAGAAGGAATGTGCTGAGCTGTGTTTCCATCAGGCTGTTCTTGTTGGTGGACTGATGGTTCTAGGAAAGTTATTGGTGCCTGGGGAGAAAAATACATTGTTCCAGGCTAATCATCATCATCATCATTATAGCCCCCTCAGGGAGATAGGGCAAGTTATAAATACAGTTTATTATTATTATTATTATTATTATTATGATACCTGGAACAATGTCAATCATTGAAGGAGAAGCCACAGCCGCCAGGGGCTAATAATAATAATAATAATAATAATAATAATAATAATGCCAGGCATCTAATAGAAGGAGGAGGAGGACAAGAAGGAGAAGAACACTGGAACAATGCTAGACAGAGAAGAAGAAGAAGAAGAAGAAGAAGAAGCGGCGGTGGCAGCAGCAGCAGCAGCAGCAGCAGCAGACTGGAACAACACCAGGCTGCTTCTTCTTCTTATTATTATTATTATTATTATTCCAGGCATAGAAGAAGAAGAAAAATCCTGGAACAATGCCAGGCAGCAAAGAATTATTGTTATTATTATTCCAGGCTCCTAATAAAGAGGAGGAGGAGGGAAGAAGTAGCAGCCTGGAACAATGTCAAGCATGGAAGATGAAGAAGAGGAGGAGGAGGAGGAGGAGGCGGCCTGGAATAATGCCAGGCATGATGATGATGATAGACATCTAATAATAAAACAAGAGGAGGAGATCAGTGCCAGGCATCTAATGATGATGATGATGCCAAGTATCTAATAATAAGAAGGAAGAGAAGAAGAGGAAGGAGGAGGAGAAGCCTGGACCAATGCCAGGCATTGAAGAAGAAGAAGAAGAGGAGGAAGAGGAAGAAGAAGTCTGGAACAATGGCAGGAATCTGATGATGATGATGATTATTATATCAGACATCTAATCATAAAGAGGAGGGGAAGGAGGAGAAGAAGCCTGGACCAAAGCCAAGTATCGAAAAAGAAGAAGAAGAAGAAGTGGGGGGTGGGGAGAAGGAAGGAGGAGAAGAGGAGGAGGAGAAGAAGAAGCAGCAGCAGCAGCAGCCTGGAACAATACCAGGCATCTAATGGAATGAGGATGAGGATGATGACAGGCATCTAATATTAAATAGTAGGAGGAGAAGCCTGAACTCATGTCAGGCATGTAAAAATAAGAATGGTAAGAAGCCTGGAACAATGCCAGGCATCGAAGAAGGAAGGGGGGAGGAGGAAGAAGAAGAGGAAGTGTGGGGGAGAAGAAGAAGTAGAAGAAGCCTGGAACAATGCCAGACATCTGATGATGATGATGATGATAGGCATCTAATAATAAAGCGGAGGAGGAGAAGAAAAAGCCTGGATCAATGCCAAACATATAATAATAATAATAATAATAATAATGCTATAGAATCCTGGGGTTTGCAATTTGATGAGGCAGAGGAGGCTAAACACCAGGGCTATTTGTCCATTGGCTTGAGAGATTTCCTTTTGCGGACAGAGCAATTGCCTGCTTGCAGAAGGGAAATCCTCCTTGAGCCTAGATGTTAATCCCAGGAAGCTTCCACAAATACATGCTGCTGCCCGAGGTCAGGGCTCTGTCGTCTTTAGGCCTCGGGCCACCCATTTCTCTCTCCTTGCTGCTTCCTTGCAGGGTCAGGCCCCGCTTGGTCTTGCTGGCCGATAGCGAGGCCGAATCCTCTAGCGCCGGTTCCTCTGAAGAAGAAGACGCCCCTCCTTCGGTGGAGACCTCTTTGGGGGTCCCAGGAGAAAGGGGGGCCCCTCCCGGGATGGAGAGGTAGGCATGGGATAATATGGAACTTTATTATTGCAATGTGCTCATACTGGGCAGCATCTTCCCAAAACGGACCTTGGCCAAAATCCTACATCTGTGCCCTTCCCATGAATGCCAGGAGAGGACGGAAGGGATTTATTTATAGTTATAACAAACAGATAAAATAAGAACATGATTAAAATACCCATAACAAAAAAACAACTCTGAAAATAACAAAAGGTAAGTTTAGAATTCACACTTTAAAATGGACAGCTGGACTTTTGGGGTTTATATATGCCCTTTGCCTCAATGTGTACATTGTTGCTGTTGATGCAGCCTAGGATCGCGTTGGCCTTTTTAGCGGCCGCATCACGCTCTCGTTCCCTTCCAGCCACCTTGGCGGCCACAGCACCAGCCGGAAGATCCTGCGTTTCGTGGACAAGATTGCCAAGTCCAAGTACTTCCAGAAGGCCACCGAGAATGAGTTCATCAAGAAGAAGATCGAGGAGGTCTCCAACACACCGCTGCTGTTGACTGTCGAGGTCCAGGAGCTGACGGGGACCTTGGCCGTCAATATCCCGCCGCCACCGACAGACCGGGTCTGGTACGGAGTCTGGATGGCCATCTGTCGGGGGTGCTTGGATTGTGTCTTCCTGGCAGAATGGGTTGGACTGGATAGCCCTTTGGGGTCCCTTTCAATTCTTTGCTTCCATTGTTCTATAGCCCTATTCTCCATGAACCTGCCCATGTCAATGAGGCTGTTGGGAGGAATTGGATGGTATCCTGTCTGGCCGAAATGGGTTGGACTGGATGGCCCTTGGGGGCCAGCTCTTGCAAGAATGTGGGTCCAAGCTTAAAGGAAATATATAGGATCCTTTTTCTCTTACCTGGTTCCAGGTACAGCTTCCGGATCCCTCCGCAGCTGGACCTGAAAGTCCGCCCCAAATTGGGAGAACGGGAGGTCACCTTCATCCATGTCACCGAATGGATCGAGAAGAAGCTTCAGCACGAATTCCAGGTACCTGCTTGGTCGAAGTGGATCCTGAAATGGAATAATAATAATAATAATAATGCCTTGTTTCTGCCCAGAGCACACCATAAAACTATGGTATTTTAAAACTGTAGAGATAACAACAACAACAATAACAGCAAGCATTATATGACAGTATAAGCTCTCGTATAATCCAGTTAAACTCTATAATACAGTTAAACTCCATTATGAAACTGTCAAATGGCAGTGTAGATGGGGCCCAGGGTTTGAATCCTGGGACGATCAGATTCACAAACGGGCACACAACAACAACAACAGGTATAGATCAGGCAATAATAGATATTGCATCAATGAAACTACATTTAGGTTTTCCTTTTTTCCCCTCTCCCAGAAAGTTTTAGTGATGCCAAATATGGACGACCTCATATTACCTCTGATGCACTCTGGATTGGAATCCCAGGCATTTGGCGATGGATCCCAGAAGGATTCCCATGAAGAAGTGTTGAAGAGCTCTCCAATGGGATCTAAAGCAAGGATTTAGTGGGAGACACTAAATTTGGAATCCATCGTTTCTTCTGGGCAAATGTGGAACGGATCAAAGCGAGAGGTTTTCCTGTTTTGCAAGTTGCGCGGAGTTTGGCCGACCCCATCCAGAGATCAATAGGGAGGCAGGCACTAAACTCTTTCAACATCTCTAAAATCGCCCCTCTCTCTCCCGCTTGCAGAAGAAGGCTTCCCATCTCAACGCTCTCCATCAAGGATCATGGGCCTCCATGAAACCCCAGCGAAAGAGAGAGCCAATCCCTTAGAATGGCATTGCAGAAGGGGTCCCTCTAGTGGCGGAAGACATCTGACTATCCTAGCATGGGATTGGCCCCCCTTTTGCATCTTGTGTTTGCAAATTGCTCAAATAAATCACACTGTGAATCCAAATCCACATTGGGGTCCTTCAGACTGAACAGAAAGACATTTTGTAGGGAGAATGGGGCAAAATATCTCAAAAGAGCAAGTGGACATTTCAGGGGAGGCCAATAATGCTTTAAAAATATGCTATGGTTTTGATTCAAACACTCTCCATATATATATATATATATATATATATATATATATATATGGAGAGTGTTTGAATATTGAGAGAGAGAGAGAGAGAGAGAGAGAGAGAGAGAGAGAGAGAGATCTGGGATGTAACAACAGATCCCGAGGAGTCCATGAAGGCTTTAAAAATGCCATGAACTTGATCATGTATCTGATACATATAGTGTATGTGTGTGTGTGTATCCAGAAATTCTGGGGAATCCGTGAATGGCAAGACCTTGATCACATATATGATACATAATATATGTGTTAGTGTATATCATATACGTGTGTATATGATATGTGTGTGTGTGTGTGTGTATACACACACACACATCTATATATAGGATCGGGAGAATCCATGAATTCTGACCCCCTCTTTATATATACATGTACCTATGTATATATGTATATATTTGTGTGTGTGTGTGTGTATGATCAGAGAAATCCATAAATGCCACAATCTTGATTCAAATACCCTCTCCATCCATATATATATATATATGGATGGAGAGGGTATTTGAATCAAGAGTATTTGAATACACACACACATACACACCTCAGGATTTAAAAATGCAATTAAAAATTGCAGACATAAGGTGCGAATTCTGCCATTGGAAGAGAAGGAACCCAACTGCAAAGGACAGAGAGAGTAATAAGAGTCATAACTGCTATCAGTTCCTTCTGCCTGCCTTTCACCTTCCCACTCGCCTGCCCCCCATTCAAATCTAAGGAGAGGAGAGGGGGGAAAACCCATAATATACCAATGCAATCAAAAATGGGACGGGACGGGATGGTACCCAGACAATAGCATGACTCTGGGTAACGCCTTGGCACTGTTCGACCTTCCATGTAATAAGTAATAATAATAACTTCCAAAAAAAGTAAACAAAGCAATAGCTGATGACACGGTGATGGACTGACCCCGGCCGAACAAAGGGCTTTCTTTGCAAACCTTGGCTAAATTGGGGTTGAAGTTGGAGCAGTTGAAAGAATAAAAGGTTTGCATCAATATATTGCGTGTCTTGTCTTCTGTGATCCCCTTTTCTATATCCAGGCATAGGCAAACTTGCCCTCTCCAGGTGTTTTGGACTACAACTCCCACAATTCCTAACAGTCCGAAACACCTGGAGGGCCTGGTTTTGCCTACGCCTGATCTATATAATAAAAGTGAATATATGTTTCTATCTATCTATGTTTGTATTGACCCAGCATTATGGGACTTGTAGTTCAGCTGCATCCAGAGATCACTGTGACGCCCACCAATGGTGGATCAGGACCAAACTTGGCACACAGACCCATCACAACTAAGTTTGAATACTGGAGGAGTTTGGAAGGAATTCACGTTGGATGCTGGGAGTTGTAGTTCATGTACGAATAAAACAAAACATCCTAATATTAACAATAAAATATACAAAATAGGTCTGTTGGAAACTAGGTTCATAGATCTGTGGAATGTCCAGAATGTCTGTTTGAGGCACGGGTGAATGTTGCAATTGGCCACCTTGATTAGCACTGAATGGCCTTGAAGCTTCAAAGCCTGGCTGGTCGCTGCTTGGGGGAATCCTTTGTTGGGAGGTGTTAGCTGGCCCTGATGGATTCTTGTCTGCAATTCCCCTGTTTTTTGAGTGTTGGTCTTTGTTTACTGTCCTGATTTTAGAGTTTTTTAAAAATACTGGTAGCCAGACTGTGTTCATTTGGACCTTCCGCAGATATATAAACCTCACTTGCCTAGTTTCCAACAGACCTCACAATTTCTGAGGATGCCTGCCTTAGATGTAGGTGAAACGTCAGGAGAGAATGCTTCTGGAACATGGCCAGACAGCCTGGAAAACTGACAGGAAACCAGTGACATGCGTTGTTCAAGTGAGATCACATCCAGTAATGAGATTATTTTGTCTGTATGCCTGTGTATCTAAATCTCTACCTATCATCTATCTATCTATCTTCTGCCTACATCTATGTTTTTCGCATCCCTCTCTCTTTTACGACGACGCCCCCTTTTGCGACAGCGCGGCCTAGCGCTTTGCGGCGCGTGCGCACAGAGGGAGGGCGGACCTCCCCAAGATGGCGTCGCCCTTCAGCGGAGTTTTGCAGCTGACCGACTTGGACGACTTCATCGGACCCTCGCAGGTGAAGGGCGAGTGGGCAGGGGGAGTGGGCGGCCGTGGCCCCGCAGCGGGGCTCTCCTTGTCCTCCGCCAGAGCTCTTGGCCGCCATCCGAGCTCAAGATCTCTGCCAAACCTTCCAGACAGCCCTGTGAGGTAGGGCGGTTGGGGGGAAAGGCGCCTGGAATGGGCTTCCCTCTGCCCAGAAAAGGAGGCCGAAGAGACGTTGAGTATACTGGATGCGAAAGGCTCTCCTGAGAGGCGGAGGCAGGGCGACCCTTGCTTCCTGGCCCGGGGTTCCTTGCCCATCAGTGCTTTGAATTTGATCTCCACTCACTGGTTCTAATGGCTTTATGCTTTTAGATTGACAATGATCATTCTCTCTAGACAAGTATACACGTTTTTTCTATCTATCTAATAAAATACATCATACAACCATATATATATATGTGTGTGTGTGTATAATTCTCTCACTCTCTCTCTATATATATTATAAAACATATATAGAGAGAATAAAATGCAGCATACAACCATATATAATTGTATAATTATATAGACACATATATAGTAAAACAAATATATAGAGAGAATAAAATGCAGCATACAACCATATATAATTGTATAATTATATAGACACATATATAATAAAACACACACACATATATAGGGAATAAAATGTGCAACATACAACTATATATAATTCTATAATTATCTATACATACATATATAATAAAACATATCTATATATAAGAGAGACAATAAAATATGCGACATACAACTATATCTATAGAGGGGGGGGATCATAAAACTTGCAACATACAACCATATATAGAATTCTATAATTCTCTCTCTCTCTCTATATATATATACAGTATATATATGTTTTATTATATAATATATATATGTTTTATTTTATATATAATAAAACATAAGAGAGAATAAAACGTGCAACTATATATATAATTATATAATTCTCTCTATATACATATATAGTAAAACATATATATATATAGAGAGAGAGAATAAAACATATATAGAGATAATAAAACATACAACATACAACTACCATATATATAATTCTATAATTTAAACAGACACACAGAATAAAGCATAAATATATAGAGAATAAAACATACAACGTACAACTATATAATTCTACAATTCTCTCTTTATATAGGTATATATGTTTTAATGTATGTGTGTGTGTAGAATAAAACATATATACCTATATAGAGAGCATAGTTCATAAATCTATAATTATTTCTATATATGCATATACTATAATTATCTCTCTATATATACATACACACATGTATATGTATTCAATTTTTAACAGAAAAAACAGCAATGTCTATACATTTTAATATTTATATTTTACAGATTTTAAATTGTGTTGTTGTCATAAATGTGAGCTGCTTTAGGTCTTGATCCAGACAGAAAAATTGGTTAGATAAATAATAATAATAATAATAAGGTATGTTTCCTCAACCGCAGTGTATACGTAATCATAATAATGTAATAATCTAAATTATTGTTGCTATTGTAAGTTTACTCAACCTGTGTTGACTTATGTCATAAGTCAACCAAGTCTCGGACACAGGTTCTTTCTGCTTAATTCTTAGGCTTGTCTTTTGCCTTATTGGCCTCATTCTTTGCTGTCCTGCCTTGGTCTCTTTCAGGACTGCATTAAACCCATCAAAGTGGACAAGAAGCCTGGAAAAGCAGTTGCTAAGATCCGCATCGAGGACGATGGAACCTATGTTCAAGTGGATCTGGTAATCCCCCCTCCTTTCCCTCAGTGTAATTGTGTTGCAGAAATACAGGGGAGTGTTGTATTGATCAGCAATAACCAGATCCCTTTCAGATGACAACCTGTTCAGTCATAATAACAACAACATATCACCATAAATAGAATGCGGTGTTACAAGGCCTCAGTGTGCTCTGTTTCTCCCTCTCAGGACGGCCATTCACGCAAACTGGAGAAGGCCAAGATTACGCTCAATGACTGCTTGGCTTGCAGCGGATGTGTCACTTCAGCCGAAAGCGTCTTGGTTGCACAGCAAAGCCACGAAGAGCTCCTCCGGGTCTTGGACGCCAATAAGGTCAGCGGCAGATGAGGATAGCTGTGGATGATGGGAGCAGAAGTCCTGGGTTGGGTGGAGGAGACATAGGGCATGGGGTCCAATCCATGGGTAGGTCTTAATCCTGAGAGCAAAGTGGGTGGTAAAAAGTTTAAATTTGAATTGTATTGGCTTTACTTGGAACTGCTTTGAATCTCTTGTTTAGAGAGAAGAAGCAGGATAATCATAATCATAAATTGTAATAATAATAAATGGTCATGATAATGGTAACGATAAGAATAAGAATGGTAATAATAATAATGGGAATAATAATAATTATTTTATTTTTAAAAATAATTATTTTACAGACATTAGATCCTGCTTCCCGGAAGCTAGTGGTGGTCTCCGTCTCGCCTCAATCCAGAGCTTCTTTGGCGGCAAGGTCACAATTGACTCCTTTGGATACAGCCAAGAAACTGACTGCCTTCTTCAAAAGATTAGGTAAATAAGGTTTTTCCCTTCAATTGGGGAGCAAATTCAATAGCTCCAGCTCAGGGATTGCAAATTCAGGGCAGCTATGGGAGTCTCTATATCAGACCTGGGCAATTGCCGGCCCTCAAGTGTTTTGGACTTCAAATCCCAGAAATCCTCACAGCTGGTAAACTGGCTAGGATTTCTGGGAGTTGAAGTCCAAAACCCCTGGAGGGCCGGCAATTGCCCAGGTCTGCTCTATATCGTAAATATCATCTTCCTCTTTTTCTCCTTTCTTCCATTTTGTTTTTATTGACTTTTTCTCATGAGAGAGGTGTCAAAATTACTGCAATTTTAGTTATCTTGGCATCTAGAGGGAGAATTCAGGCTTCATTTATAAACAACAACAACATAATAATAATAATAATAATAATAATAATTTCTCCTTCGTGGTGTCTGGTGAAATAAGCACATATGATAATTGATGCACCTGTGCAGCAATCACTGGAAACTCTGCAAAGCTGAGAAGGCTTGTGGCTGCAGCTCTGCCCCTCATCCCCATGAGGCATATATAGTGTAGGAGGGGCTGGTGCCCTTAGTTCCCCTGCTGCTGTGCAGCGGCCCGAGGCAAGAGACATAATCAGCGGGGAGGAAGGGCGGGGTTGTGCTAATTTCACAGACATTCACTCAAAGAAACATGGTTGCTGGTAAGCAACCATTCTGTATTATTTAATTAATTATAAAATTTATTATTATTATAAATAATAAAATAGTGTAATAGTATTTATTACCCATCTGCCTTTTTTGGCTCGAGGCGAGACACAGCATTTGTACTAGGAGCTATTTATTGGTTTTTTAAAGCCATCTACGATATGCAATAGAACACATCTCCATGTTATTTGGAGTGCATCTACATTGTAGGATTGATGCAGTTTGATGCACCTTTAGCTGCTGTGGTCCATTCCTAGGGAATCCTGGGAGTTGTGGTTTGATGAGGCAAGTCTTTTGTCTTCTCTTGGGTAGACGAATCCTTGGGTGGATAAGTCCCAGGATTCCATAGCATGGCAGTTATGTTGGAACTCAAACCACATCCTGCATAAACTTGTCCTCATTAAGGATATGTAGCTAGATATGTAGATAAGTTAATTGGCAAGGAAAAGTCCTTCTTTCATTGACCTCTCTGTCTGCCTATCACTATATTCTTCCATCACATACTTCTCAGGGACATGCCTCCTTTTCTGAGCACATACCAAGCCCCCGAGTCCTCAATTTGGTTTTTCTCCTGTGAGCATGGAGACAGGCAAGATGTCTGCTGTGCATCAGTTATTTAGATAGCTAGGCCCTGTGTTAACTTTCCTGTCTAGATATGTAACTCTTTGACTAAAGTCTTTTATTGCCTTTCAAAGCTTGGCTCTGCTCCCGAATTGCTGAAGCTCTCTGGCTCTACTGCTGGCACTGGAAGCTTTTGATCTGCTGCTGTTGCTACTTTACCATTTTGAAATGCTTTTTTCTTTTTGGAAATTAGCTGCACCCCAACAAGTTAAAGTGCTGTCAAACTGTGTTTATTCTGTGGTGTAGATGTGTCCTAAGTTTCCCTACACAGGCCTCTCTTCCTGATTTTCCTCAGGTGTTGATTTTGTCTTTGATACGACGTTCTCCCGGAACTTCAGCCTGATAGAGAGCCAGCGGGAGTTCATCCAGCGCTTCCGGAGGCGGGTGGAAGACAAGGGGGCTTTGCCCATGCTGGCCGCTGCCTGCCCGGGTGAGGAAGAGGGGAGAGAGCAGGAGCCCTTAAGATGTCCCCGTCCCTTTCCGGAGAAGGACTGCCCCACAATGGTGTTCAAATCATAGAATCCTAGATTGGGAAGGATCCCCAAAGGCTATTTAGTCCAACCTTTTACAAGGAAGGAAGACACCATCAAAGCCCTCCCAACAGATGACATCCATCCTCATAGCCATTAGAAGGTTGTTGGAGAAATAGGGGTATAGAATTAGAGAAGGGACCCCAAAGACCATCCAGTCCAAGGCCATTCTGCCATAAAGGAAGACACCATCTAGTCCCTCCCAACATCTGGCCTTCTAACCTCATTGACATTAGAAACATGGAGAAGTACATTATCGAATCCTAGAGATGGAAATGGCCCTAAGGGCCATCCAGTTGAACCAGCTTCAGCCAGGCAGGAGGACACAATCCAAACCCTCCTGACAGATAGCCATCCACCCTCTGAATCACAGAATGCTAGACTTGGAAGGGACCTTCCATGGGCCATCCAATCCAACACCCTTTTCTGATCGCACTACCTTTGGGATAAAGATTTTGCCTTTCCTTTTGGGTCCCTTTCAGGCTGGATCTGCTATGCCGAAAAGACCCATGGGAGCTTCATCCTCCCCTACATCAGTACGGCCAAGTCGCCACAGCAGGTCATGGGGACCCTGGTGAAGAGCCACTTTGCTGAGCAGCAGGTCTGTCTCTTTGCCACTCAGCAGATTATTATTATTACTATTATTATATATAGTATTTGTATTCTTTGCCAAGCAGCAGATCCATCTCTTCTGCATTCAGCAGATTCTATTATTATTATTCATAATAGTAGTAGTAGTAGTATCCTTTGTCAAACTGCTGGTCTGTCTCTTCCGCTCTCAACGGATTGCTGCTATTGTTGTTGTTTTTATTATTTCTGTTGTTATTTATAGTATGTTTATGCTTTGCCAAGCAGCAGGTCCATCTCTTCTGCACTCAGCAGTTTCATGAGAGAGGTGGTGGGTCAAAAATTTTGGCTGACAATTATTGTTATCATTATTATTATTTATAATATTTCTATGCCACTCTCCCCCTCAAGAAGATTCAAGGTTAACAATCAAAGCTGCGCAACGTTTGAAATATTAGAATAGAATTAAGCATGGGACTTATGAAAGATGCATCATTAATACCAATAACAATCATATTAAAAGCCTATTGGATTATTTATTTATTATTTATTTTGAGCATTTGTACCCCGTCCTTCTCACCCCCGAAGGGGGTCTCAGGCCAGCTTCACAACAGGCAACCATTAGATGCCAAATACAAAATGATAAGATAAACGGTTACAGTTAAAACATTAATTAAAACAATTATAAATATACATTTAAAAGTTCCGCCAGTTCAAAATCATAGTTCAAGGTCAATCCATTGCTGGTCACATAAAATCACTCATTTTAGTTGCTGACTCTATTGTTCAAATGCTTTATCCCACAGCCAAGTTTTGAGTTTTTTGTGAAAGGATAGGAGGGAGGGAGCAGTCCTGATTTCATTAGAGAGGGAGTTCCACAGCTGAGGGGCCACCACTGAGAAGGCCCTGTCTCTCGTCCCCGGCAGTCGTGCTTGTGAAGGTGATGGGACTGAGAGCAGGGCCTTCCCGGATAATCTTAACTTTCTTGATTGTTCATAGAGGGTCATGCGTTCGGACAGGTAAACTGGGCCGGAACTATTTAGGGCTTTATGGGCTAAAGCCAGCACCTTGAATTGTGCTCGATATTTATTTATTTCAGGATTTTACCCCGCTCTTCTCAACCCCCGAGGGGGGACTCAGTGCGGCTTACAGTACGGCACAATTCGATGCCACATCATAACAGCATAAAACCCCCAAACCCCACAACAATTAAGATACATTAAAACACATTAAAATACAGTTCCATCAGCAACATACACAGTCATTCCAAGTTAAAACAATATTCAATCCATAAAACATTGACCCTCTTCATCCATTTCCATTAAAATCCCCATCTAACATGCTGTTTAGTGCTGGTGTGCAAACGCCTGGTCCCAAAGCCAGGATTTTACCTTTTTCCTGAATGCCAGGAGGGATGAGGTGGACCGTACCTCCATAGGGAGCAGACTGGCAGCCAGTGGAGCTGGCATAACAGGGGGGTTGTATGCTCCCTGTACCCTGCTCCACTGAGCAATCTTGGCTGCCATCCGTTGGACTAGTTGAAGCTTCCAAGCAGTCTTCAGAGGCAACCCCATGTAGAATGCGTTGCAGTACTCTATTTGGGTTGTAACAAGAGCATGGACTACTACTACAACAAACATGACGCGTAGTCTTTAGAGGTCACGAACGTCCAGCCTTGCACAGGCTGCAATGGCTTTCAGTTTACTTTAGGCTCCATTCAGGCATCCCTAAAAGGCTGAAAGAGAGAATAACTGAAACATTGCCTCAGTGGTGCGGCTGGGAACAGCAAGGGAGACTGGATCGATGTTGGACCGATTCATATTCCCTTTTTTCTCTTTGCCATAGAACGTAGCGCCTGGGCAGATCTACCATGTGGCGGTAATGCCTTGCTACGACAAGAAGCTGGAAGCCTCCCGGCCAGATTTCTTCCTCCAAGAGCATCAAACCCGGGAGGTGGACTGCGTCATTACGACTGGTGGGTCGCCATCTCACTGCCTTGACCCTTTCAGAGGCATTGAGGGATTGCAAAGCCAATGGTGCCTCTTCTTTCCTTGCCTTCTAGGAGAAGTCCTAAAGCTCTTGGAACAGGAAGGCGGATCCCTTTCCGAGGTGGACCCTGTCCCCTTGGATGCTATGTAAGACCTTTTGTCCTTGCCGGATTCGTATATCTCCTCTCCATTTTGTTTGTGTGTTTGTTGATAGCAAGTACCAGTTTATTTGTGTGAACTGGAAGCAACTGGGAGGTAATGTCCGGTTCCAATTTGCAGAGAGGGGAGCTCTTTTCTGCTAAAACCAAACATGCCTCCTGTGCCTTATTGGAGTAAATAATTCTGCATTTTACAGGTGTGAGTACATTTATTTATTTAGAGTAAATAATGCCACATCTAGGAGGTGTAATTAAATTAATTTTTATTTATGTTAGGAAATAAATAATCCTGCATCTAATAGGTGTGAGTAAATATATTTAAATTTATTTGAGGAAATAAATAATTCCGCATTTGAGAGGTGTGGGGTAAATTTATTTATTAGCTTAGGGACATGGCAATGCTCAGGTTGGGTAATATATAATGATAAATATTAGAAATAGTCATTGTTTGGGTTTTGGATGTTATGAATGGTCCCATTAGAAAGAAATACACATGGCTCTCTGAATCGTGCCACTGTAAGCTGCCTTGAGTCGCCTTCGGGCTGAGAAAGGCGGAATAGAAATGCAGTATATAAATAATTAATAATAAATAGGATACACATGGGTCTTTGAGTATGGGTGAACTATAACTCCCAACATCCAAGGTCAATTTCCTCCCAAGTGGGGGTAGGTTCACAGCGTTCTCTGGATGTGGATGAACGACAACTCCCATCTATATTATTATTATTATTATTTGTATATTTGTTCTGCCCACATGACTTCCAACTTGGCCTTCTCTCCATCTTCTGTTAGCTTTTGCGGTCTCTCCGAGGATCAGCTCCTCAAGGGCCACTCTGGGGGTGGCTCTGGGGGCTACTTGGAGCACATCTACAAACACGCGGCAAAGGAGCTCTTTGGGGTCCAAGTGGAAGAGATTCGGTACAAAACCCTAAAGTGAGTGGAGTCTGATCCCTTCCCCTCACTGTGGACGGCTTCTGGTTCCAGTGCCTAGCACTTGGGCCTCCCTTCCCCACTTTCTCCATGGCTTCCCTTCTCAGAAACAAGGATTTCCAAGAAGTGGCCCTGGAGAAGGACGGGGAGACCCTCTTGCTCTTTGCCCTCGCCTACGGGTTCCGAAACATCCAGAACGTGGTGCAGAAACTCAAGCGAGGGAAGTCGCCCTACCACTACATCGAGGTGATGGCCTGTCCGTCAGGTAAGAGATCAAATTGAAAGCCCCCGAATGCCACCCAAGATCTGGGAGTCCAGTTCTCAAAGGTGGGAGAGAATCTGCCTTAGTTGAATCCTAGGAAGCGGCACCCAAGGGTCATCCAATCCAACCCTATTCTAAAAGACACCATCCAATCCCTCCTGACAGATGGCCATCCAGACTCATAGACATTTGAAGATTCATGGAGAAATAGGGCTATAGAACCCTAGAGATTGGGGGGGGGGTCCCTAGGGGCCATCCAGTCCAACCCCCGTAATACAGGAAGACACAATCAAAGCACTCCTAGCAGATTGCCATTATTTGCTGAAAAACCTTTAGAGAAGGAAGGAGCCTCCATTGGATTTCAAGGGAGACTATACCATGGTTGAACAGCTCTGATTGTTTGGAAGGTCTTTCACATGTTTAGGTGGAATCTCTTTTCCTGATGTTTAAATCCATGGCTTTCCCACTCCTCAATGGGACATCCATTCCAATATTTAAACATGACTCTAGTGTCCCCTTGTTTGAGCCTTCTCTTCTCCAAGCTTAGCCTCCCCTGCTACTAAAGAGTCATAGATCTCTTTCATATGTATGTGTGTATATGTATGTATATATGTTTGTAACTTGGGGACTGCCTCTATGTGTGTGGTAAACCTCTGACTTAAGAACGACTCCTAGTTAAGAACAGGAATGAGACAACAGGAAATGAGAGGAGTCTTTCCCTCGGGGGTTGAGAAGGGTGGGGTAAAAATGCTGTAAATAATAAATTTCCCTCGGAAAGGAAAACCACTCCTGGAAGATTTCTTATCATGGGGAAAAGGTGTCTCCCCGGAAGTTTTATCCTCAGTCCTTGTTTCCACAACAAGCCAAAATGTTCAAAATCCAATTCTCACAGGGACCGAAAGTGGGGTGGAATTTTCTGAACAGTGGCACAGACAGCAAAACAAATGCCGCATGGGTGTTAACCCTTTCCTATGCTATTTAAATATAGGGACCTCTGGTGGCGCAGTGGGTTAAATCGCTGAGCTGCTAAACGTCGGCAGTTTGAATCTGCTGTTAGCCCAGCTCCTGCCAACCTAGCAGTTTGAAAACATGCAAATGTGAGTAGATCAATAGGCACCACTCCGGTGGGAAGGTAACGACGCTCCATGCAGTCATGCTGGCCACATGATCTTGGAGGTGTCTATGGAAAACGCCGGCAGTCAGACACGACTAGACTTAATGTCAAGAGAAACCTTTACATACAAATTCAGCTTAAGAATAAACGTCTCATGTTCTTAACTAAGCCATAGCTCATATTTCTTCCTGAATTTAGATACTAGACTCCTATTGATTCAGCCTAGAAACACACTGGTTTTCCTAGCTGCCGCATCACACCATCAAAGTACCCCAACAGATGGCCATCCATCCATCCTCTGTTTAACAGTCTCCAAAGGAGGAGCTAAAAAGGCATTGGCTCCTGTTCCGCTTGTGGCCCACTAAGACGCTGTCCTTTTCCAGGGTGTTTGAACGGCGGGGGCCAAATCAAAGCAGAAGGGGAAACCAGCAAGGACCTGCTCCAGGAGGTGGAGAGCGTGTACGAATCGGTCCCACCTGAGGACCCAGAGATGAACAGAACTGTGGCGGACCTCTATGAGCAGTGGCTGGGCGGCCCGTCTTCAGAGCGGACCCAGGAGGCCCTCCACACGCAATACCACGCAGTGGAGAAGGTCAACACAGGGTTTGGTATCAAGTGGTGAAGGCCAGAAGGGACAGACCTGAGAATGGCATCGAGGCCATGAGGTTCCCCTCCGTTCCTGGGAGAGAGCTGGCGGGACAGGAGACCACCTTTTCCTTAAACCCCTATGGGATTGGATAAGGATAAATGTCGTGGTGACTGAGTCTAAGTTCAGCAGCATCCATTGTCCCAGTAAGTAGTTTCACCCTCTCAATAATATCACATAATGTGCCTCTGCTCAAAAAACATAGATTTAGGAGATAGTTTCAACAGCAATACGGGATACAAGCAGATCCTCCCCTTTGTATCCCAGAAGACATTGCATCGTAATCATCTTCTATATCTATATATGTAATAAAAAACCTTTGTATCTATGTTTGTGGGTGATTTCCTATCGGCTCCCACTTCCAAAGCGCACTGTGAGTCCCACTGATAATAATGACTCTAGATGCACGCAGACCCCGCATGACCAACAGGAAAGACTGGAGAGGCTTGAGGCGGATTGACCCTGGACAATGGGTATTATAGCCCACTCATATTCAAAGAGCACTGTGAGTCCCACTGACAATGGATCTGGATCAAACGTGGCTCATAGACTCAATATGACCAACTTAAGGATTGACCTGGCATGATGAGAATTGTAGTCCACCTACATCCTTATGCATTTTCTTAATGGGAGCACTCATAAAACCCAGAAACAATTGCTTTTTCAAGTAAATAGCATTACAAATTACCAGATACCTTACCTAGGCGCCGCTGGATACCTACTAGGCCTGGGCAATCCATGGTTCTAAATGGTTCTAAAGTACTTACAAAACTAAAGTTCTGGCAGTGAACACTAGGTGGCGCTGGTGCTTTGCTTCTACAGTGTTGTTAAAGTTCTGGTGGTGAACATTTCAGAACTCTAACAAAACTTTCAAAATTTCATTATTATTTCATTATTGGCGATTTTTAAGACAGAACCAATTAGGAACTGCCATTTATAACAAATTGGTTGAAATCACCTGAGGGGGAAAAGGAAAGGGCCTGAGGCTGTTAGCAATTGTGGGAGTTGAGGTCCAAAAACACCTGGGGGGGCAAAGTATGCCCATGTCTGCGATAGATGAACAAATGAATAGGATAACAAAAGGGAACTCTGTTAAACAAGGTACGCACAGAGTGGGAGAAAGTGGAGAACGATTGCAAGGAATGTCTTGCAACTGAAAAGATAGGAAATTTCTACCAATAAATACAACACAGAGGTAATAATAGTGTATGTGAACCAAAATAAACTCATTCACCAAATGGAAAGCAAGAAGATTAATCTCAAAGAAGGAAGTTTAGACAAGACATTGAAGTAGTGTCTTCATTTTTTTATTATGTAGTTGGATTATTTTATGTTTGCTTGGTTTAAGTGTGTCCTTTTTGATGATGGATGTATTTTGTTGAAACTTAATAAAAGGTGTAGTGCGACAATCTCCTGAATGCAGAACTGAAATTTTGAGTTACTGCAGTGATAGCAAACTAGGGGATGAAGGGGCATTTTCTTTTATTTCCAGCATAATATCCAACTTTTTGGTGAGGGATGCCCTCGTTTCCTCCCATAGTTATCCCCCTGATAGGGGATGATGGACATCAAAGTCCAGTCACTGCCGGTTGGTTTTGGGAATGAGTCACAGCAACAACGCAGAGGGTTTTCCGGAGACAATGGAGGCACCTGTATGCGGAGACATTATCAAAAAAGGCCATGGCAGGGATCCTTCCTCGTGATTAGCTTGTTTTGAGGTGAGATGCCATGGTGATAAAAAGGCCTGTACTGCTTTGTCATAAGGATTCCTTATTAGTAAACAGGAGCATCACTGACTCAGAGCCATTAAACCTGATTGAGCAACTGCTTTGTTTACTCATAGCTGATTGCGTCCACATTGTCGAAGGAGTGCCACTTTAACTGCCATGGCCCAATGACGTGAACCTGGGAGTTACAGTTTGACAAAGCCAAAGGGTACCAAACTGCAACTCCCAGGATCCCATTGCCAAACTGCTTTCCTTTCACAGTGCGGCTGTACCCTTAGTTCCATAGATTTGCTCAGTGCAGGAAGAGTGGGAGAAAGTAGAGAATGTTTGCAAGGAATATGTCTTATAACGGGAAGGATAAGAAATGTCTTCCAATAAATATAATATTTAGATGAAATAAGGAAGTAATAATTGTGTCTGTGAACAAAAATAAACATTAAGCATTTAAGTTTTCTTTTCACCAAATGGCTACTGCTAAGCCATGGGTCTGCGAGCCCAGCGAGTCGTGCAGCCAAAACATTGAACGAGAGACAGGCAAAAGCAGAGAGAATGGCCAAAGAGGACATCAGTTGAGCTAGTGTTCAAAGTACTGGTAGAAATAATTGGAAAATACAGTCCCCATTTTGTTGTCAAATGCTTTCATGGCCAAAATCACTGGGTCGCTGTGAATTTTTCAGGCTGTATGACCATGTTCCAGTAGCATTCTCTCCTGCATCTGTGGCTAATGGCATCTTCAGAGGTTCTGTTGGCAGCAAAGCAAGTGGATTGTATATATACCTGTGGAACAGGAGATACAGGAAAAGTATACATAGGGACCACCAAACACAGCGTCCAAACGCAGATCAAGGAACATGAAAGGCACTGCAGACTAATTCCGTCAGAGAAGTCAGCCATAGCAGAGCACTTGATGAACGAATCTGGACACAGAATATTATTTGAGAACTCAGAAATGCTGGACCACTCTCACAACCACCACGTCAGACTACACAGAGAAGCCATTGAACTCCACAAGCATGTGGACTATTTCAACAAAAAGGAGGAATCCATGAAAATGAACAAAATCTGGCTAACACCAATATTAAAAATATATATATATATCTAAAATTAGGATAGTAAACAACACTCAGGAAACAGGAGAATTCCAGACAGGAAACAATCAGGGGCATCTAGCACCTCCCCAAAAAGGATTCCCCAGGCAGGAAGCAGCCAGGCTTTGAAGCTGAAATGCCATTCAATGCTAATCAAGCTGGCCAGTTGAAACAGTCACACTTGCCTCAAACAGAAAAGAGTTCTTTCTCTCACCCTGGACACTATTCCACAGGTATATAAAACTCGTTTGCCTGGTTTCTAACAGACCTCACAATCTCGGAGGATGCCTGCCATAGGTGTGGGTGAAGCGTCAGGAGAGGATGCTTCTGGAACATGGCCACATAGCCTGGAAAACTCAGCAATCCAATTATTCTGGCCATGAAAGCCTTTGACAACACAATACAGAAGATATTCTGTCAATGGGGATGGGGTATACATGTCCAGATGACTAGGTAGCCTTCCAAAGGTGATTTCAACTAATTCAATCTTAGGAAGAGGAGGAGGAGGACGCAGCCTGCTTGGCTTTATCAGAGTTGCAAAATGTTGGACGGCAGTCCATGAAATTGCAAGACTGTGGGAAAATACTGAATGCAAATTCATTTAGAGTGTCTTATTTTAGATGGTCAATTTTCTTGATAACATATCCCTCCCCATAAAAGACTGTGTGGCATTGGTTCTCTCTGCCCATTTCTGCCTAGAATGAGATGACAAAGGTTTGACGCAGCATTTGCATCCATATTGGATCGCAAGGTGTCACCACAGTTTCAGCGTGCGCCACATGTTATAATGCATGCCGATGACTTGCAAAGGAGAGGCTGTTTCCTTGCAAAATGCAAAGGGATGGAGTGCTGCCGATTTGTGTCCACAAAGGAAAACAATGAGTGGGATCACACCGCTCCTGTTGCATTGTAACCTTTTAGGTTGATGTTCCAGGATGGACGGCTTGTGAGGTCTAATGGATGCATCCCAACCATCCCATGCATAATTCATCTGCCCACTTCAGCTGTTTATGAATATTTCAATTAAGGGCCTAAATATGCTGAAGGCGCCAAATCCAGCCTCATTTGGAATGCCAACAGGGTCAGCCCCAGTTAGTCTTTGGGTGGGAGACCGCCAGTGAATCCCAAGGCCCTATCTGAGAGGAAGGCACTGGCCAAATCGGACTCCTGATCTAATGTGTTTCTAATGTGAGGTCTGACCAAAGTGGAATATAGTGGGACTATGCCTTCCCTTATCTGGATATTATTCTCCTATGGATGCAGGCTGGAATAGCATTGGGCTTTTTAGCTGCCGCATCACACTCTTGGCTCATGTTCATCTTGGGGTCTGCTAAGACTCCTAGGTGTCTTTCACGTGTTTTCAAGTCTATCTTTGTGCATTTCATTTCTGTGAATCCTTTAAAAAGGCAGCGATCGCTTCCTTCTTTTCTGACCTTAGGCAAAGTACATCATGGGGTGTTCAATGCCCTTTGGGATCGGCTATTAAGGCCATCTTCTTTCAAAGTCTGAATAACCCCTTCTGGAAAGGAGAAAGAGCCATTTCCGCCAACATCAAGGTGAGGCTGGGTGCTCAACCTGTCGGGCGAGAGCTTCTGGCAGGAAACGTATGGGATCAAGGTGTGAATTGCAACACGCCTTTGCTGCCGAGTCACGCATTGCACCCCAAGTTCCTTGAGTTTATCTGAACTGTGGCTTGTGATCGTGTATTATTACATGTTGCGTGATGAGATGGCCCGCTTTGCTCGCTTCCCTGTCTCCAGTCTTGTTATTATTTGCTTTTTAAACTACTCCATCGCAATGTCCCCAGGTGCGTGCCCTTTGGTAGCAGTCACTTGCGCCTTTTCAGGAACCAAATCTTGGTACATCACTTGACACCACGTTCCAGCCAAAGTACCCAAATTTGTTGTTGTTGCATGCCTTAAATTCATTTCTAAGTTAGGCAGTTTTCTCGGTCAGATTGGTCCAGAGGAGGTTTGCTGCTGCCTTCCTCTGAGAAAGTGTGACTCACCCGAAAGGATTCCATTGGTATGCTGGGATTCAAATGCAGGCCTCCCAGACTCTAAGCTCAAACTATTATTATTATTATTATTATTATTATTATTCTCAAGATTTCTTCAGGTGGGTTTTGCCATTGGTTCCTTTTGAGGCCGAGAGAGTGTGACTCACCCAATAGGGTTCAATTGCTTTTCCGGGATTCAAATGTAGGCCTCCCAGACTCATGCTAAACTACAATGACTACTACTACGATGACTACTACTATTATTATTATCTATATAAAATGTAATGTTTGTTTGTGGGAGAAACATAACTCGGAAACCACTGGATGAATTGACATGAAATTTTGACACAATACAACTAATAGTCCAACGAGTGTCTACCACTCGTAAAAACACACAAAACCCCCCCAGCAGAACGGACTTTAAAATCCCCAAAAATAAATCATATATACATATACACATACATTCATATACATAGGCACACATACATACATACAGACACACACACACAAGCACGCACAAATATACACATAAACACACATTACATTTACATACATATATACATATCCAAATATACACCTACACATACATATACACATACACACATATATGCATATACACAAGCACACACATATACACAATATACATATACACATATAAACACAGAAATACACAAATATATACACACATATACACACATATATGCAGACAAACACACAGAAATACACATAGACACAAATATATACACACACATAAACACATATATAGATACACAAAACACATATACACAGACTTGGCCACAGCAACGCATGGCAGGGGATGGCTAGTTATTAATATTGTTATTCCCAAGATTTCTTCAGGTGGGTTTTGCCATTGGCTCCTTTTGAGGAAGAGAGATTGTGACTCACCCAATAGGATTCAGTTGCTAAGCTGGGATTCGAATGCAGGCCTCCCATCGACTCTTAGTTTAATGCTCAAAGTGGTATTGTTATTGTTGTTGTCTTCCTTGTCATCGTCATCCTGCTTTTTATCACAATTGAGATGCCAAACTCCTGCTCCTGGATTTCAAGATTGCTTTCCTCTGAGGCTGAAATACTTGGAAAGTTACTTCTCGAATTCAGGAACAGAAACATCCTTAAGGCATTTTGCAAAAGCAAGTTTGGTTCAGAGGCAGAATTCTCCCAGCCTTTTGGTCATGTTGAGTTAATTGTTTTTCCAGGGGAAGGAGTTAATGCTCAGAAAAAGCAACTCAGGGTTTTGTTATTCAGGTCAAGTCCCTTGGGGAGTTCTAAAGCTGAAGGAGGCCACTTTCTCAAGGGCCACTGTTACCTTGGAACATTAAGTATGATTTAATTAAGCACATTGATCTCTAATGATGACAGACATCAAGTTGTAGGTTAATTGGTTAAGCAACATGCTGTTGATGGACCGACTAAAGGGTGCCAATGATAGATCTCACAGTGGGACTTTGCTTGGTGTAGACATTCGCTCCTATGGACGTAGCCAGGGCCGTAGCCAGGATTTTGATTCGGGGAGGGCTGAGTTTGGTTCGGGGGGGGGGGCTGAGACTGGGTGGAAGAGGGTCTACCCTAGCAAACCTTTTGTATTGTTATCCCAATAACCCCATTAATGTGGGATATAATGAGCATGGTGATCAGATCATGATTTAAATGCACATAACAGTTTAAATAATGTACCAGTAAGGCCTTTTCGCGGACCACCCTGAGAATTTGGGGGGGGGGGGGCTGAAGCCCCCTTAGCCCCCGGCTACATGCCTGGACGTAGCAGAATATCACATTGACTTTTTTAGCTGCCACATCACACTGTAGTCTCCTATTCAGCATTGTTACAATCTAGAATTGTAATGGCCTTTTTAGCTGCCGCATCACACTGTCCAGCTTGTGGTCTACTAAGGCTCCTAGATTCCTTTCATATTATATACATACACACGCGCACACACATATAACTATTGTCAAGCCATAACCAATATTACTTCTATTAATCTAGACACTATGCTCCCATTGATACAGCCTAGAATTGCATTGGCCTTTTTCACTGCTGCATCACACTTTTGACTCACCCTCACCTAGTGGTCCACTAAGACTCCTAGATTCCTTTCATTCTTGCCTGCCTATCTATCCCATCCATTAATCCACCCATCATCAAACCACAGTCCATATTACTTCCCTCAATCTAGAAACTAGACTCTTAGAATCACATTATCCTTTTTTGCTGCCACATAACACTGTTGGCTCTTCCTCAGTTGGTGGCCTCGTAAAACTCCTAGATTCCTTACACATGTTTTGAAGCCAGGCACTTTGCATTTGTGCATTTTGTTTATTTCTGCCTTACATTTCTCTCCATTGAAATCCATCCCTTTATTCATAGCCAATCAGCTCTCCAATCTGTTACAAGGAGCACTGTGGATCCCGATCCAATCCATATGGGTTATCCCTCCCTCACTGGGTCCTATCTGCACGTGTGAGCCTTCTCTACCATCGTCCAAGTTACAGATAAAGATGTGGAACATGTCAAATGAGGTCCAAGCGGAAAGGCAACAGGTGTGACCGAGTTTTAATACAAACCTCCTAGTAATAAACAGAGCATTCAGCATTTCATACCTGGGGATCCCACCTACCTGCCGGATCAGGGCCAGATTTAGGGCGTGTTGAGAAAAAAAGTTTTATATAGAGTTTGCCTTGGATGCTTTGAGAGACGGAAGCAGGGAGGGTGCAATTTGTTGCTTTGTGGAGTGCTCAAAGGCAAGGCTATCATTTCAAGAGTTTATCTGAGGCTGAGACCGTGCAATCTGCCCAAGGGGACTCATTAGGCTTCATGGACAAAACGGAGGATTTAAACCAGAGCCTTAATCTAACATTCAAAACACGGTGGCACCTTTGCTGCCGAGAAGTTGAAGGAATGCAGCTTTTCACAAACAGCTTGGTGTAAGCAAGTGATTTGAGCACTGGAGGATTATTTTCTGAGATCTGGGTTCGCATCCTCACATAGAAACCCACTGGGCCCAAACCACACTCTCTCAGCCACAGAGGAAGGCAAAGGGCAAACCTCCTTTGTACAAACCTTGCCAAGAAAAGCTGGTGATAGGTTTGCCATAGGGACACCGGAAGTTGGAGACATATAGACTTATCAGCAAACTGGAAGAGTCCAAAAGTCCTTTTATCATATGATACAATGGGTACCGATTATACGATAGATGCAACCTAGTCTTGTATGCATTTCTTTGTGTTCTGGGGGAGTCCGGAGAGAGAGCTGCGTAGATTTCTATCTAAGAAGGTTGCTAAGGCCTTGTTAGGAGGCTGAGAAGGTGCAACTTACCCAAATTCATGGCATTAGTTTGTTTGGAAGTCCCAATGGAAAGAATCCTGGAGGCTGAGAGAGTGTTGCCTGTGGGGTTTCCATGGCCAATGGATACACATGAAAATCAAGGCAAAATAGTATCTGTATTAGAGAATCTCCAAATCAAAGTAAAGGTCAACACTCAAACAATATCTGAGACGAGCATAAGGATTTGAACCTGGGTCTCCTAGATGCCTAGTTCGCACAAACCACTGAGCCATTCTGGCTCCCCAAAATATTTATTTATTTATTTCATATACTTGTACCCCACCCTTCTCACCGCCAAAGGGGGACTCAGGGCGGCTTCATAGCAAGCTGAGGATTGTAGACCCTCACAAAGGTATTGTTCAGATTATTCACCATATATTGACTATCAGGAACCAGCTACAGTCAATTGAAACAAACAACGATAGGAGGCACGGACAATTAAGGACTTTAAATGGGCTCACCTCCTCATTCAGAGACATTGTTGCTATATTGATGAGAGTCTTTGGGCTTTTTGGTTAGAGACTATATTTTGAGGACTATGCCAAGCGTCTCACATTTATTGTATAATGGTTTGTAATGTTGAATATATATATATATATATATATAGAGAGAGAGAGAGAGAGAGAGAGAGAGAGAGAGAGAGAGAGAGAGAGAGTATTTCATGTGTCATTGAATGATTGATGGATACAGAGTAAACGATACCATCTTTACTCTATTTGGGCTTGTTCCGTTTGAATGTAGCACTAACAGTCCAGTCAGTGCTGCTCTTGTGGCAAAACAATGAACTTCAATAGGCAAGAGAAGACTTAGTGGACTAGCAATGATTTCCATCCATCGGGACATCACTATCAAACCAGAAAAAGTAATTGACAAAATAGCTGGGGAGAAAAAAATAAGACTGTTGCTGTAAAGTAAAAAATAAGTCAAGAAGTATTCTAAACATTTTGTTAATGAAAGTACATAAATAACATGTATTATTTAAACTGTTATGTTTATTCATATCATGATCTGATCACCATGCTCAATATATCCCATATGCATGGGGATATTGGGATAATGATACAAAAGGTTTGCTAGGGTAGATCATCTCTCACTCAGACGCAGCACCCCCCCCCCCCCCAAAAAACCAACAACACACACACCCCAAATCCTGGGTACGGCCCTGCTTGGTAGCAAATCGACAGCCAGTGTAGCTGGCGTAACAGAGAAGTATGCTCCCTGTATGCCGTTCCGGTGAACAAGCTGGCTGCCAACCATTGAAGCTTCCGGGCAGTCTTCAAAGGCAGCCCCACGTAGAGCGCGTTGTATTAGTCTATTCGGGATGTAACAAGTGTGGACTACCGTGGCCAAGACAGACTTCCCAAGGTACGGGCGCAGCTGGCGCACAAGATTTAATTGTGCAAAAGCTCCCCTAGCTACCACTGAGACCTGGGGTTCCAGGCTCAACTATGATTCTAGGATCACTCCCAAAGGGTTCCTTATCTGGATCAATTCAGAAAGGGGTCTCCCTCTGAGGCTGAGAGGGTGTGACTGTCCCCATCCAATCCAAAGGATTTCCATGGTTAAGCAGGGATTCGAACCCTGATCTTTCAAATTCCTGATATTATTGGCCTTTGTTATTATGAATGCATTAAGTACGGAAACTGAATCAGGCCAGAACTGGGAAAGTAAGCAATTTATTTCTCAATGACAAAACAGGCCCAGCTTAAGTACAAGGAGAATGTAACCATTGCCACTGCATTTTCAAAGTCCTGCCTGCTTTGGACGCAGTCAGGAAAAGCGCTGCATTCTGTATCATTGCAAGCATTGCTTCAGATGCAGTCAGAAGAAACACTGCATTATGTAACATTGCAAGCATTGCTTTTTCGGCAGTCAGAAGAAGCCCTGCATTCTGTATTATTGCAACCACTGCTTTGGATGCAGTCAGGAGAGCCTGGTATTCTGTATCCTTGCAACCAATGCTTTGGATGCAGTCAGGAGAAGCCACTGCAATCATGTATCCTTGCAAGCATTGTTTCGGATGCACTCAGAAGCCACTGCAATCATGTATCATAGCAACCATTGTTTCAGATGCAGTCAGGTGAAGCCACTACAATCACGTATCCTTGCAACCATTGTTTTGGATCAGGAGAAGCCGCTGCATTCATTACTGCAAACATTGCCAAAGTCCTGGCCTACGTCAGATGCAGTCAAAGCCATAGAAAACCCAATTTAGACACTGAAATTTGCCCCTCGTAGGTCAGCAGGCCTTGGATCAGTGCCGCAAAGCTCTCCAAAACAAAGGCGCTCCCATTGAGAGGTGCTATCTTGAATGGACACCCAACCAAATGAGCCCTGTCCTATCCAACCCGTTCCTCGGCATTCCTCTTTGGGATGTTTGCGTTTGGAAAGAGGATGGAGTGCTTGGCTAACCGGAGGGTAATTACACAGCTGCTCCATTTCTCCTCCCTTCCGGCCAAATTCCCATCTCTTCCTGCCCTTTTGAGATGGGATAAACCCTCACTTCAGACCTGGACTCCGAGTCAGCAAGGTCTTAGGAATAGAACATGACCCTTCCTTGGACATCGGAGGAGCCAAGCGGCCGATGAAGTGAACCCCGGGCAGAGCAGAGGCACCAGTTCTGTCTGATCCTGGTCCACACAGGTAGGGAAATCATTTCTTCCTAATGTTCAGGTGGAATCCCTTTTCCTGCAATTTGAATCTAATGCTCTGTTGTGTCCAAGTCAAGCCTTGCCCCTTCTTCCTCAATGAGACATCCAAATATTTCAACATGACCCTCGTATCTTGTTCTCTCAGGCATCTCTTCTCTAAGCTAAACATCCCCAGCTCCTCATAAGTCTTGGTTTACAAACCTTTGGCTATTTTGGTCCCCCTTCCAGCTCATCCACCTCCTACTTGAATTGCTTTGCCCAGAACCAGACACCAAGTTATTATTCCAGCTGAGATCCAACCAAGTCAGAAGAGAGTGGGACTATGACTTCCATCTAATTAGATGCTACACTGCCAGTGATGCTGTCTAGGATCATATTGGCCTGGTTAGCATACATGCATACACATATATAACTATTATCAAGCAATAGCCAAGATTCCTTTTCAATTTAGACTCTAAACTTCTATTGTTGCAGCCTAGGGTTGTACTGGCCTGTCCTGCTGCATCAGTGTTGGCTCCCATTCAGCTTCTGGTCTGCTATAACTCCTAGATCCTTTTCTCATAAGGTAAAGGTTTTCCCCTGGCATTAAGTCCAGTCGTGTCTGACTCTGGGGGTTGGTGCACATCTCCATTTCTAAGCCAGCAAGCCGGCATTGTCTCTAGACACCTCCATGTGGCCTTTGACTGCATTGAGCACAGTTACCTTCCTGCTGGAGTGGTACCTATTGATCTACTCACATTTGCATGTCTTTTAACTGCTAGGTTGGCAGAAGCTGGGGCTAACAGTGGGAGCTCACACTACTCCCCGGATTTGAACTGGTGACCTTTTGGTCAGCAAGTTCAGCAGTTTAACCCACTGTGCCGCCAGGGGCTCCATAGCCATGGTCAATAGTAACTTCCTTCAGGTTAGACGCTAGACTCTTTTTGATGTAGTACAGAATCGACCTGGCCTTGTTAGCTTCCACATCACACTCTTGACTCATATTCAGCTTTTGGTCTATTATGAGCCATCAGGAGTGGTGGGGAATAAAATGTATTGTTGTTATTTACTCCAAGATCCCTTTCACTCCTATATCCACATTTCGTTATTGCTGAAGTGTCGAGATTCCACTTTTTTAGTTCTGGTCAATCAGCTCTCTAATCTGTTCAGGTTTCTTTGGATCCTGGTCCTGTCCTCTGGGTATTCACTGTCCCTCCCAAATTTGGTGCTATCTGCAAATTGGATCAGCCTGCCTTCCGGTCTGTCATCCAAATCATTGATAAATCTCCTGAATAGCCCTTAAAGGTCCAGGACAGGACCCCAGAAGTCACTTCTCTCCAGGAAGAAGGGGGAAGCCATTGGACAGAAGCAGTGGGTGAACCAGTTCCCAATCCACCTAACAGTAACTCTGTCTGTCTCATCATCCCAACCTTCATACATTTTCCAAGCTTAAAACTATTCCAAAATAGATAAAAAAAGAGAGGACCAAACAGTCACTACAGGATTGGATGGCGAAACCAGCTTCCAGTTGTGTTTGAGGATACAGAGAAATTGGACTAAAACTCCCAGAAGCCCATTTTGGCCATGCTGTATGGGGATTCTGAGATTTGTAGTCACCCTGTTCTGAATCCAATTTGTAGATCCGAGACTAGAACTAACCCATTTGGTCAATAGGAAGTAATTAATTTAATTTCTGGATCCATGATATTAAGGACTCAGGCATTGGAATCATGTAGCCCATCTTCCCAAGGCAGGCATGGCTGTGGATGATGGGGCTTCATATCCCTCAAAACAAGGAGCCTCGGAGTGAAACCAAATGGGAAACACATTGCTTGGAAGCTGTCCTTTGGCTGCCAGAGTCCACAATAGCTGCCATTGTGGGACAAGTGCTCTCTGGCAAGGGAATGGCACACGATTAAACCGCATCATTTAGAAAAAATGTGGACGTTTATAGCGGCCCAAGGAGTGATCCATTGCCGCCCACCTCCACATTCTTTCGTCCCGACCAGGAATGCATGAACGGGGCCAATTTGCATGGGTTGGAGCACCAGGCGGAGGCAAATCAGGCTGGATGAGCAAGCCTTTAGCAAGGCCGCTCCGAATTGAGGCCCGTAATTAGAGGAAGGTATTTCTCTCATTAAAGGCTGATATCACCAACACGTGGGGGCCATGACATCACACCAGGAACCACACTTGCACATTGAGACCTTGTTTGTCTCCTTTGGGGTGCCATTGCAAAACAAAGGCCAGATACGGAGCTTAGGAAAAGCTTGTACAGAGGTTGTCAGGGTTGTTTTTGTGTCTCTGACTTGGTCCAAGGTACGAATGGCTTCATAGTGTGTGAGTGTATATATATATTCTAGTTTTGCATTGCTTTCAGCTTTTAGGATGGTCAGACACTTTTGAGTCCCATGATTGGAAGAAAGGTGGGACATAAATGCATAAAACAGCTCAGTAATAAAAACAATGCTAATAGGACAGTCGAAGGTATTACTTTATTCATTGCAGTTTCTCAAATCGCTCCTGGCATGAAAAATGTAAAATTGTATATCCCACCCACCTCCTTTTCAGCATCATCTGAGTCTATCAGGTGAGACCAACCAGTTTTCTATAATTAAGAAAATGGTAATTTATTATACTACCCTAATAACATTGGTTTCACTGCACAATGACAATATTAGTTTGTATCCCACCTTTCTTCCTCCTCTTCCTCCCGTTTTCTTTCTCCTCCTTTCTTCTCCTTCCTCCTCCTCCTCATTGCAGTCTACTATTAGTTGTGGACTGTCAGTGATTCAGATTTTGTCTAAAACAATGAGAATTGGTGGACAATGTGTTCCAAGCTGTCTCTTTTTGTAATTGCTGTTTGACTTGGGATTCAATCAGACAGATTTGTTTGGAGGGCTTTTGTTTTTGCCTCCCTCGGAGGCTGAGAGAGTGCGACTTGCCCAAAGCCACTCTTACATGGCTAAGTAGGGATTTGAACCCGGGACCCTTTGAAACTCAAACCGCTGCTTCCGTGGCTCATCTCATTCTCTATTCCTTTTAGGACTGCTGTTTGGTTGCAATCTGCAGGTTGTGATGTCAAAAGGGGCAAAGGAATAGGAGGCCCATTGTTTCTCCCACTGTTTCCATGCAGCTCAAGGATCCTTTCTCATCTCTTCTGCTGTCTTGCCTTGCAGGCCGACTCTCAAGATGGAGCAGAAGACGGTGAAGCAGGTCACCATCCCAATGACTGATATTGCCCCCCGCCAAGAGCCATATGTGCCGGAATATTCCCAGACCTACGAACCCAAGCCCTACGCCCCCCAGACCTATGAACCCAAGCCATATACCGTCCAGACCTACGAACCCAAGCCCTACGCCCCCCAGACCTATGAACCCAAGCCATATACCGTCCAGACCTACGAACCCAAGCCCTACGAGCCCCAACCCTACGAGCCCCAACCCTACGAATCCCAGCCCTATGAATCCCAGCCCTATGCCCCAGAGAAATATACACAGGACTCATATTTGCCCCAGTCTTCTTCAGGAGACCCATACAGCATAACAAGTACGTCTCTAAATGGTGAAAATTGGGGGGCAAACGTCTAAGCCTGGGTTGATTAGAGTACGCCTAGGACTGTAGAATGAATGCAGTTAGACCCCACTTTTAACTACTGTGACTCAATGCAATGGAATCCTGGGAATTGTAGTTTGTAATCTGAACACTTCAGCCATCCCTGCCAAACTATGCAAACTACAACTTCCAGGATTCCATATCATTGTGCCATAGAGGATAATGCAGAGTCAAAGTGTATTAATTCAACAGTGTAATGCACTCTATGTATATGGGTTGTCTTTACATAGACCCATGAGGTAATATTTTGAGGGTTTGAAATGAGCAAGTAAAACACATTTGGCTTTAGGCCTTCTCTAAAACTTTCAAGGCACCCCTATGTTTTTATTCCTTTTCTCTTGTTTTCCTTTCTTGATCCAGATGACTGTTATGGGAATTGTCCGTCTCCCCCTCCATACTCCTGTCAAGACATGCCTTATGATTCTGGAGTGGGACCAAGTAAGTGGAAAAGACATGTATATTAATGAGGTCCGATCTGCATATTAATGAGCTCAGAATTGTGTTTTCTTCATCTGTTGATGGGGTGCCTTAAATCTTGCAGAGGATGTAGCAATGAATGGCCTCATGGTCGAACTTTGAAGCTCCTCGCCGTTTGTATCTACACTGTCAAATGAATGCAGTTTGAACTACCATGGAGTCCCATAAGTTGTAGTTTTACAAGATCTCCAGCCTTTTCTGCCAAAAAGAAGGGTGCAATCGGCAATTTCCAGAACGATCCACCGACAGCCCCACTGGATGGATTTGGAGTCTAAATGAACCCCGTGTGAAAGGCTGGAGATTGAGATACAAAGCAACCCTTGTCAATAGGAATTCACACTCACAGACTCCCAATCACATAATTTCTAAGTTTCTTTCCAGATTTTTGCAATGCTAATGGGTCTTACTTCATTAAAACCAACCCAACCTCAAATACTTTTAATCCCATTCTGGGAGAAAAGTTGGGTGTCAATCCAATAACAGGTCAAATATTGTTTGGATTACAGGAGAGATGGCTCATCGTAATTCATGGTTGTCAAGAATAACAGCAACATTACAATAGGAACAACTATTATTTATATCCCACTTTCCTGAGAAAGTCTCAAAAACAGATATAATCTATCTCATCTCCAGCTAGTGAGGATTATTGTTAAGCAAAGAAAGGCAAGTCCAATGATTGTGGCAAGTAGGAACATAATAATACTAATGCTACCACTACAAATACTAATAATCACTTCTCACCTCTAAGTCCAGAGCCCCCAGTGGTGCAATGGGTTAAACATTTGTGCTGGCAGGACTGAAGACCAACAGGTCAGAGGTTCGAATCCAGGGAGAGCGCGGATGAGCTCCATCTGTCAGCTCAAGCTCCCCATGCAGGGACATGAGAAAAGCCACCCACAAAAATGGTAAAACATCAAAACATCCGGGTGTCCCGTGGGCAACATCCTTGCAGACAGCCAATGTACCAGAAGCAAATAGCAGTTTTTCAGTTTGCCCCTGACATGAAAAAAACTTCTAAGTCCTAGGCTTTCAACCATCAAGCATTGTTTCATAACTGGTATTTGGAGAGGGAGTGACTGCTAAAGGCACTCAGCCAATGAACTGTTCCTCATGTCTTAAAAGAGCCTGGACTTTATGAAGCCACATTTCTGCTATTATTTCCAATGTTGCCAATTGATTCCTGGGGGCAAAAAATGGAGTTTGTACTCCATTAAAGGATCAGGAGTTAAAATCTTGTCGTTCACAGCAGGGCAAAAATATTTCGGTTGCCTGTCTTTAAGGCAGGGAAATTGGTCCCCATTCACTGCCATATAATGTGCTTAATGGCACTGTATACACTGCCATATAATCCAGTTCAACACAGTTCAACTGCATTGTGAAACAGCATGATTTGGCAGTGTAGACAAGGCCTTAGTTTCAATGAGTGCCTTGGCAATATAAGTAGTGTATAGGCAAACAGCTGATTTGACAAAAGGGGTAATGCGACTTAATATTGCTGAAAAACAACCTAATAAATGTATAGATTATAAAAACAACTGCAGCAAAGAGAAAAACCTTGCCCTTCCCAATGGAAGAAGCAAAAGCAAACTTCTGCAGCACCTCATCCATGCCTTTGAACCTACAGCAAAGGGTAAGCCAAGGGATTCCATGGAAGACTGAGAAATTTTGGGATGAATCTCATATAAGCTTCTATTTCTACAGTTTGCATGACGAACAACCCTCCGGTCGTGGTGGCTGGGATTTTCTCCAGCAAACCGGCCTCCACCATTTGTCCCTGCTGCCGCCAGATCATCACCACTGAAGTGACCTTCCGGGTGGGATCCCTAACCTATGCCTTGTGCACCGCCTTGTGCCTCTTGGGGTGAGTGTTCATTCTATTGAATGCTATTATTATATTGTGGCACTATCTAGAACAGACCTGGGCAATTGCCGGCCCTCCAGGTGTTTTGGACTTCAACTCCCAGAAATCCTAGCCAGTTTACCAGCTGTTAGGATTTCTGGGATTTGAAGTCCAAAACACCTGGAGGGCCGGCAATTGCCCAGGCCTGATCTAGAAGGACTTTAGATGGATTTCCATCTGGCAGGATTGGCAGATAATCAAAACTGGGGAAAAGCAAATGAACGGACAGGTCCAGAGCTCTTAACGTTTACTTTTAAAATAAAATCTTATATTTGGACCAGGTCATTTAGCCACAAAAAGGTACACATTAGACTCAAGTAAATATGGTGATATCACTATATTTAAAAATGCTATTAACACCTCCCTTTTCCTCTTTCCTACAGCTGCTGCTTAGGCTGCTGCTTCGTCCCCTTTCTGACAAAATGCTCCAAAGACGTGGACCACTACTGTCCTTGCTGCCGGTACCACGTCTATCGATACAAGCGGTTCTAGGAGAAGCAATTCTGAAGAGGGGAAGCGTTATCATTTGGGAGCAAACTGCATTCCCTTTTTCCTGCTGTTCCCTCCCAGCCAAATCAATAGCCTCCGTAGTCCTCACCTTTCGGTTGCCTTGACTGCCAAAAGAAGGCGAGGACAGAGAAATCTGGATCTTTGAGGTCGGATCTGACTCTGGGTCCAACTCCAGCCATTTGGGGTTTTTACTTCTGATCCTTTTGGTTCTCTTCTATGTCACATCTTGATTTGATCTGGTTTCTTTCTAGTATCTGAATCAATAGAGCCATGGTGGCCTTCGGCGCTGGACAGTTACACTCTGAGGAACAGACTATCAAATTAACACATTGCTCATCTTGTGTTTCCATGCCTCAAAACCTCTTGCATCTCGAAAAGACAAAAACCAGATATTGAAGTCGATTATTTAGAGAAATAAAATATTCAGTTCAGTGTGTCCCCCGTCCCCCGTGTTAAATGGATAGCTGTTGATTCTGAAGTATATCCGCACCTTCAACTGTTGATGTAAGATATTCCAAAGTAATGTTCCTTTAGGATTTTCCCAAAAGAAAGGGTCTTATTTTTGTGTGAAATACAAGGGAAACGTATGCTGCAAATATATTTATATAAAGCACCAAACGTGTTTGAGATATAACTTTTCCATCAAACGTTGTAAATCAGATAACATTATTTAGAGACCTGGGACATTTCCCAGTTTTTTCCTCCAATAAAACCCAAACTGTGGCTGCCAATGTCGTCTGGTTGTGTCTAGGAGTAAAAAATAAATTGGCCCTGCAACATAGAAAGCAAGCCTTGGCCCTTAAGGACTTCTTACTGTAAATCTCCCAGAATTCCCTTTTTGTTCTGAAAAGGGATTGAAGCTCCTTAGAGTCAGAGGGGAGATATACAAAAATATTGAAATTCTGACCCAAAACTCCAATTTGAAGGCAAAAACAAGCCAAAAAAAGTCCGACTCGGCCTGCTTTCTAAAGTGGGGTATAAATGACTTTGGCGCAGGTCCTGAATTTTAATTTAAATATTCTCTGAAAATAAGGTTTCAACAGATTATGAATTCAAAACCCATCTCAGTTTAGCAAAATCAGAGTTTAAGTAGAGGTAAGCAACAAATTTGTAGGGATGGGGTACGATTCATAAGAAAGTTTTGCATGTTTAGCTCAAGGGAAATATACATGATGATGATGTGTTCTACCTAAAATTAGTTAAAGGGCCATACTTTCAAATTTAAACATAAGACCAGTAGCAGGGGTTGGCTTTATGGGACTTGTTTCAAGTTCAGTGTATAACTCCTAGTCTTGTCTAGTGATACATAGACAAGGAGAGGCAGATAAATTATCATCATCATCATCATCATCCTCATATACAAATATAGCCACCACTACAACACTGGTTCCCAACCTATGGTCTGTGGACCACCAGTGGTCTGCAAGAACTAAAATATGGTCTGTGACTTCACTGTTACTACGCTTGTTGCAATGAGTGCTACTGGTCTCGCAAAACCCTCTTATAATGCCAAGTGTTAACAAAATCCATGGATAATAACAGAGCCCAAAGAAAAAAACATTTTTTTCCTCGATGCCTTTGTTTTTAAACCTGTTCCTGGGGTTATTTGGGGTGCTGATTCAGAAAATCGAATTGGATAGACCACATCAACTCCATATGGTTTTCTGTGCATGAGCAGATGGCGACTACCAGATGGCATATGTTCTGTATCAGAAACTAGAGCTGATGTGGTCTATCCAGTGCAATATTCTGAATCAGCACCCCAAATAACAAAACCGGATATAAAAGTCAACCAAAAACTGATTTGTAACCCTTTTGGTACTAATGTTGGAGAGTGGTCCCTGGTCAAGTGGTCCCTGGTTGGGAACTACTGCACTATAGTTTCAGATAAGAATAGCAGATGACTTTTACCCATTGTCCTTTAAGTCAAATCCACATTTCACAACTGGATAGTGGCCATATGAAAAATCCTATGTTCAGAAGCTTCGCAAGTAGAGTCTTCTTCAACGTCCAGGCTATCAACTCACCGAAATAAAATTTTATAGAAAATTTTTATTCAACATACAACATTTCTTTTTTTTCCAGCAAAAAAAGGCAATATACAGGAAGAATCATTGCACAGGGAGCTACAGAAACAAAAACAAAACAAAAAAAGTACTGAGCGGAAGAAGATAAAGAATGTGAAATTTTTAAAAAAGGAAAAGAAAGGGGAGTGTAAACTGCAGGTTCTATAGCTTTACTGCACTCCAAAAGAGGGAAAAGAAAACCTGATATAGACACAAACGGGCTGCCATTAGCTCCAAACTAAAACAGGGAGGAGGGGGAGGGGGGGTAGAGCCGCCTGGGGAACAGAAATAAAAACTACACACAATGAATAGGAATATTGACATCTGTGAAATCCGCTCGCAGACAGCGGCACCCTCCCTGACACCCCCCCCCCGGCCCCCCAAATGCCACCTCCGAGCATCCAATTGTACACATCCTCCCTTAAATATACATTTTCTGCACCCTCCCAAGCCCCTCGCTCTCATTATTTTATACAAAGTCAACAGCTTACTAAAACACTAGTGAACATCATGCCTTCGGTGCTAAAAAGGCCTGTGTCGCTTCTCCCGTTCCCAGATTCACTAATTTCCAAATCCTTGGAGGCGTCGGGTTTGATCCTCCTTCGTCTTTATCCTCAGGGGCCTTTTAATGCATAAACCCAAGGGCTTTTTATACATAACATTTCAAGGGCTTTCAATGCATAACCCCAAGGGTTTTAATGCAAAACCTCAAGGGCTTTCAATGCATACCTCAAGGATTTTTAAAAATGTTTAGCCATCTCTAAAGGGGAATTCAAAAGACCCCGGATCTTTCTCCTTCCCTCTTTGAGGATTCTGACTTATTTCTTCAACAAAAAAGTGAGGTGTCAGGAGGGAAAAAAGAAATCCCAATGGTGACTCCAACTCCATTTATTTTAAAATAATGACATTATTTTTTTTAAAGGAGATAATCCATCCAAATCCAACAAAACGTGTCTGAATAAGTGCCAACAGTGTAGACCATGAAGTAGAGATTGCTATTTATTGATGACGTTGAGTTTTGTCTTTTTTCTTTCTCTCTGTTTGCATTTACAAAGGCGCCCAAAAAAATAAAATAAAAAATCAAAGGATATAACAGGAGGAAACAAAACAGGAAGGGAATGTGAGCCTAACCATAGTCATTCTGCAGTTGATGGCAGGGAAAAGGGAACTGCGGGGGAAAGGGAAGGCCAGCCCATTCAACGCATTATGGCCCGAATCCACTGCTGATAACATTGCCTCGCCTCCCTTCCCCTTTGTGACGCCTCCTTTCGATCCCCCATTAAAAACTCTCGTTGGCACCCAAAGCTTGTTCGTTTTGTTTTATAAAACACCTTCATTTTTTTTGCTCGAAAAACAAAACAGAAAAAAGAGGGCAGTCAATAAAAGGTACAGAGAAGCCAAAGGGAGCAGCCTCCAAATAAAATTAATCCCACCGGCAGCAAAGCTCCTCTCGCTGGAGACGCCGGGTCGTGTGCACGTGTGCCGGAAAAGTCCTACGGTTGGTTGTTAAAAAGGTGCGCACACACACACGCCACACACACGCCACACACACACACACTTAAGGTTGCCTCCCCCCCTCTTTTTTTTCCTCGTCTCGAACAAACTTGGGAGAGGGGTAAGTCAGTTATGGATTTTAATAGCTTTTTCAAGGTACGTGTAGCGACTTCTCTTTGGGGCTTTGTTGAAATGGTCAAGTCCTAGCCATGGCCTTGGGTGAGACATGTTACCTAGAAAGAGAGAGAGAAAAAGAGAAGGGGAAAAAGAAAGAATGAATACACAACTAAGATGTGGAGAAACAAATGCAAGAGGGGAGAATACAGCTGCCTCTCCGCCTAAAGCATCTGCAACTGACAAGCTTGGCCACTGGAGTCCAATGACAACCTAAGACTAGCTCCATAACCTTGTCTCTTTAAACTTTTTGCACCCCCTTTTGCGCTAGAGAATTATTTGTTCATAACCCCGTGCATAAATGTATACTAAAAAGTTATAAAAGAAGTAAACATCTACTGATATAAACAAGCATTCACAAGTCATGATAAAAAGGGACTGCCCCATTTTCTCCCCTTTTTATGGAGTACAGTTCAAGCATCATCTCCAGAGTCAGCTGTCAACCCTACCCAAGAGATTCATGTAATCCAGGGGTGGGCAATTACCGGCCCTCCAGGTGTTTTGGACTTCAACTCCCAGAAATTCTAGCCAGTTTACCAGCTCTTAGGATTTCTGGGAGTTGAAATCCAAAACACCTGGAGGGCCGGTAATTGCCCACCCCTGATGTAATCCCTAAAGTGGTCACTGGGTGGCAATCAGAAATCTTTTTCCTGTTGTCCATTTTGTTTTGGTGAAGGGGACCCCCATTTTGGGGTCAGGACTTTTCCCAAACCAGGAAGTGATCTTTGAGTTACTACCTGTTGTGGGAAGAGTGAATGTGGCCCCTTCCCTTGGTTTCTGTCATTCTTGTACTAAAACCTATCCTCCAAAGCAGGAAAGCGAAGCATGTGGCCCCTTGGGACCTCCCCAAAACTGCAATTCTGCCCCCTCCTCTGTGTCCAAATTACAGTAAAACAGCTTGAAATGATGTGACCTTGCCTATGGTTGTCCAAAATGGGACCTATGAGGATGCAGAGCAACCCCCTGGAGATATGGAGAAACCAAAAAGGCTGGGCTGGGCTTCATTTGGCTGACCTATACTCTAAATAGCATTATAACATGGCTTCCCATTTGAGACTGAAAGGGGGGGGGGGGAAGCCAATGGACAACACTCACCGGGTTGGGGCTCGAAATCTTTCAAGTTCACTTCATATTCATCTTCGTTTAGATACTGGTGCCGACCCATCATTACAATGGCAAATTTGAACTTTGGGGAGAAGAAATAGAGAGATGCATTTAAAACTAGAGTTCAAGTGCAGATTTATCAAGGAATTCACAAACAAATTTACTCATGGGGAACTTCAATCCCGTCTCAGCTGGAATTTCCCTTGCTTCCCAATCTTTCATCTTCTGAATCACAATTTCAATGTGGCCGAAGAGGTTCTCACAAATCCCACAACAAACAACCAGCGATGCGCTTGCAGCACTGCCTAGTTTGGAAGAAGTCAACAATGCCACCAGCCAACAAACAAAATAGCAAAGCCAGTGGACCTGATGGGATCCCTGTTGAAATCTTTAAAGAGGGAGGCCCTGAGCTGACACAAAAACTCCACCAGCTCACAGAAGAAGTGTGGGTGACCGAGAAAATCCCAGCAGATTTCAAGGATGCCACCACCATCACCTTCTTTTTAAAAAAGGGGAAAGAACAGACTGCAGAAACTATCGAGGTATCTCCCTTCTAACCTCCACTGGGAAAATCCTTGCAAGAATCCTTGCAAACTGCCTTCTACCCCTCTCAGAAGACAACCCTCCCAGAATCCAAGAGCGGTTTTCGCCCCTCCAGAGGAACAGTGGACATGATATTCACTGCACAACAGCTCCAAGAAAAATGCAGGGAACAAAATCAACCACTGTACATGGCATTCATTGACCTTGCAAAGGCATTCGACACAGTGAATCACAGTGCTCTCTGGACCATCCTCCAAAAAATCGGGTGCCCTGACAAATTTTTGAACATCCTGCGGCTCCTCCATGTTGACATGATGGCAACAGTCTTGGACAGCAATGGCTCCCAAAGTGACCCATTTAAGGTGGAATCTGGTTATGTTATTGCCCTAACCTTATTTTCCATCTTCATCGCTATGACACTTCATTTTGTTGATGAGAAGATTCCCACTGGAGTGGAAATCATCTATTGGGCAGATGGCAAGCTATTTAACCTCAGCAGACTGAAAGCCAAAACCAAGGTTACAACATCTGTGTCTGTCTATGCCCAACACTGCTGAAGAAATTATACTGTTTAGCCGGTATTGCACCACCTGACATCTGTCAGGAAGTAAGAACATAAGAACATAAGAAGAGCCATGCTGAATCGGGCCTCAGCCCATCTAGTCCAGCATTCTGTGTCACACAGTGGCCCACTAGTTGTACACGGGGATCTCTAGCAGAAAGGAGGGCAAAACCCTCACCTGTTCCCGACCCCCCACAACCAGTACCCGGGGAAAATCCTGCCTGCCTCCATCAACACAGAGGTGGCACTTGGATGTCCATTTCAGTAACTACTGATTCCCTTGGTATCCATGAATCTGTCTAAGTAGAAGCTAATAATGAAAGGACCAAGGCATTGACATCTCTGGCCCACCCTCTGTTCAGATATCAGCCAGCATGCCAATGCCTTAAATCAAGAAACAGCTTTCTAAGATCTACAGACATACTCGCAGAAACACCCCAACAAGGGGAGTCCAAAAGTGGCAGGATAAAACCTGGAACCCCAACCAGTGGCTGATACCAAATGAGACTCCCTCCTGGGCACACAGAAGACTGGGTGACTTGGAAGGCGCTGAACAAACTGCACTCTTGCACCACGAGATTTAGAGCCAATCTTAAAAAATGGGGCCACAAAGTGGAGTCCACAATATGCGAGTGCAGAGAAGAGCAGAACACACTTCCTACAATGCAGCCTGAGCCTTGCCACATGCACAATGGTGGATCTTCTCACATTGGCACCAGAGGCCCTCCAAGTGGCCAGCTTCCAGTCAAAGGACATTTAGCATAACGCCAGGCTTTTAACTTTGTTTCTGTTTTTAAATACATTATAACTGTACCCCCAACTCGCTTCTGACACAATGAATAAAAACAAACTTTATTTATACCCTGCCTTTCTCCTAATGGGGACTCAAGGCAGCTGAGGACCACACTATCTAATAACAATTTTAAACCAAGTGAATAATATTAATAGTTGTTGTTGTTATTTATTACCAGCCTCTCTTCAAATTACCGATAAAATGCAGATTAAAAACAACAAGAATTAAATATTTTAAGTGTTCATGTCTTCTGCTCTTCTAAAGTATGAACTTGATCCCACTGTTCTCTCATGTTCTTTAATTTAAAAGCAAGGCAGTATCATTGCGTCTCAGGTTGAGATGGTCTGCTATTATGGTTTCTTCGTAGCAACAATACAAACACAACCATCTATTCAATTCAAAAGTTACGTTGTGCTGAGCATGACATCTGTCCTAGCCTCAGAGCCATACCTTTTCAAATTCCTTCTCCTGGATGTCCAGGACGACTTGAATCCTCTTCATCACCTCTCGAAAGTGTTCGCCCTACAAAATAAAAGGGAGAGGAATTCAGTTATGCTGAAAACAAAAGTCAACAGGGTTCTGAAAAGGCTGGCTCTGAAGCCTTATGGGACACTGAACAGGACATGCAGAGAAAAGAAAGATGTGACAGGCACCAAACTTTCTGGATAACCCAAGACAACACCAACAACTGCAGCAGGATTGCTTACTGTCATCATGCCCTAAGAAATAATCTACCAAAGCTCAAAAGGCACAAGAAGAAATTAAAATGAGCCCACTTAAGATTAGAGGAAAGAAGGCTGAGAGAAGGGGACATGAGAGCCATGCTTAAATATCTGAAAGGAGAGGCTAAAGAAGAGACTGGGTGGCTATCTGTTGGGAGGGCTTTGACTGTGTCTTATGGCAGAAGGGGGTTGGACTGGATGGCCTTTGGGGTCCCTTCCAACTCTAGGATTCTATAGTTTTATTATCTATTGATCTATCTATCTATCTCTGAAGAGTTCGGACTGGTTGGCCCTTGGGGTCCCTTCCAACTCTAGGATTCTATAGTTTTATTATCTATTGATCTATCTATCTATCTATCTATCTAATCTATGAAAGAGTTGGACTGGATGGCCCTTGGAGTCCCTTCCAATTCTAGATTCTATGGTTTTATCATCTATCTACATCTCTCTCTCTCTCTCTCTCTCTCTGAAGAGGTTGGACTGGATGGCCCTTGAGATCCCTTCCAGCTCTAGGATTTTATGATCATAGAATCCAATGCCACATACTTCCAGAATGACATTTCCGGGGTACAATGGGACGCACCTGGTGTATCCTTAGCAAGAAAGGAGTGCCAAATGTCCCAAAGACCTCTTTCTGAAAGTGAGCCACTGTAATAAGCATCTCGTTCTCCTTATCGAGGTCAACCTGGTCCAGAGGGATTTCCTGCAATGCAAATAGGGGCATCAGGAAGGTATCAGAAAGAAGGGGAGAGAAATAGTGTGTTATGGGGGGCGGGGAGACAAACTTACAAAATATGGAAGCACCCAGCAACTCACTGGGAACGGGAAAATGCGGTAAATATCATGCTTACCTCTATTCGAAACGTTCGACTTGTCGCTGGTGATAAACACTCTAACAATTCATCCTCCTGATGGACCCCGATTATTTTGTAACTTACAATTTCTAGCAGCCTGAACAAGAGGAAAAAGGAGTGTAAACAGCTTTATAAACACATGCAAAAACAAGAGAGGAAGGCGGTCCTAAAAAGGCAATTGTACCCATGTATAACTTCCTTTTGCTTTAGTGGAAAACCAGTAGAATGGGACAGTTGTGAGGTCTCTGGGCGATGAAGGTAAGAAAAGCACCATCAGAGCTCTCCCAAGAGATGGCCATTAAGCCTCAAAACATTAGCAAGTTCACAGAGAAACAAGACTATAGAATCTTAGGATCCTAGAGTTAAAAGGAATCTCTAAATGCCACCCAGTCCGGCCTTCATGCAGGAAAAGTACAATCCAAGCTCTCCTGACAGATGGCCCTCCAGTCTCTATTTAAAAGCCTCCAAAGAAGGAGCCTCCACAGGACTCTGAGGCAGACAGTTCCACTGCTGAACAACTCTTTTTACAGTGAGGATGTTCTTCCTAATGTTCAAGAGGAATGCTGGGAAAGTTCCTCAAACTCTGCCTTAAAATACTTCCTCAGACCTTTTTTCCGTTTCTCCTCCAACTAATTCATGTTGCAACTGAGTAGGATTTGTTTTTGTAACTTGGATTAAACACATGCACACATTGCTAAGAAATGCTGTACATCTAAATAAGCAAAATTAAACACTTGCCTTAGTTTCCCTGAACCTCTCTCGGCAAGTTCTACAGCTTTTTTACATTCGTCTAATAGATCCCGGACGCATCCGTGCTTGTCTGGATATAGTGTTATTTCCTAAACAGAGATGGAAAGGGAAAGACAACCAAATTAAATAAAATGCAATGAGTAAGACAAGCAAATGAAGGCATGAATTTCTGTTACACTCCTGGCTTGAAATGTACAAACTTTGCTCTCTGTCCCTCTATAAACAAACATCAGCTTCCATTATTTTCAATGGGGCTAATAATAATCACCATCATGATAATCATAGGAACCTCCGGTGGCGCAACGGGTTAAACCCTTGTGCCAGCAGGAATGGTGACCGAAAGGTTGGCGGATTGAATCCGGGGAGCGGGGTGTGATCCCATCTGTCAGCTCCAACTTCCCATGCAGAGACATGAGGCCTCCCATAGGATGGTAAAACATCTGGGCGTCCCCAGGGCAACGACCTTGCAGACTGCCAATTCTCTCACACCAGAAGCGACTTGTCGCTCCTGACACGAAAATAACATTATAATCATAATACTATGCTAGATAGAGGGAGATTGTTGTTGTGTAATTACTCAAGTGGAAGAACTCATACAAAACCCATGCAATTGCAGCAGTATTCAGTAATAACAAGGAAAGTAATTGATTTAACCAGCAAGTTATGGGTCCTGGTAAAATCGCGTTATGAGAGGTCAGGATTTGAATATTTTGTCATTTTGGCCCTCCGCAATTCTCAGATGGAGAGGTTTTCATCTGTGATTAAATCTGAGCTAACAAAATAATAATAGTTTTATTAATTTATTTCCCGCCTGTCCTTGTGGTTTGAGGCGAGGTACACCATGGTGAAATCAGCTAAAACAAAGCAAAACACTGTTAAAATACATATAAGAACACACAAAAGAAATGCAGATTGAAGTTCGCAGCTAAAATGCAGGTTAAAATTCACACGTTAAAAATGGACTAGAAATGAATACTGCTTCTACCAGTTTAAGAAGCCCCACATCTTTCCCATCATTATCCTCCCTTGACATGCAAAGTCAACTTACCTCTTCCCTAAACTGGCTGTTCAGCCATATGCACTTGAAACTCCTCCGGTTTTCGAAGTCTGTGATTTTCATTTTTAGCTGCAGAGATGTTTGGGGTAGGAAAGAGATTTGATTTAGTCCCTCTGCAAAGACACTGAAGCCCTTCCCTCCCTGAATCATCATCTATTATTATTATTATCATATTATTATATACAGTACTACATTATCTTATAAATGATTACTATGTGATTATAATTTGTATTCCATATACTATTCTTATTTTATATTCTTCTTATTATTATTATTGATATCTTTCTTTTCTCTCTCTAAAGAGCGCCTCTTACCTGCTGATAGTACAGTTTCTTAGGTTGCCTCGGCTTGAAGAATTGCAGGAGATCCCTCAAAGTCCCATCGTAATTATGTCTAAGTGGGTTGCCTGGGCCATCTCTGTAACTGAACAAGAAGAGAAATGAGGGAGGAATCGCATTCTCCAACATACATCGACGTAAACGTTCACCACTGTAAAAGCCATGGCGAATTTAAATCACCAAATGCCCAGGAAATATTGTGGTGGAGTTAATAAACACATTACAATAACAACACATAAAGGATAAAACTAGAATCATGAAGAAGTCATAGAATTGACATAACACTATGTGAGCAATGGGAGGGTTGAGGGGGAGAGTCAAGATGTGGAAATAGAAGATTTGATAAGACAATTGTATTATGTTTTAAAATGTTTTGGAATTTTCAAAATATTTAAACAACAAAAAATTTCAAAAGTCAGAAAAATTAAAATTTTAAAATACAAAAGGAACTTTAAAAAAAGAATTGCAGGAGATCTCTCGAAGTCAGAGCTTTTTTGCAGACAAGATCTCGTTGCTCCACCGGGATCTCCCCGCTACGGTTGATACAGTTAGCGAACTCGAGACTCTGTGGCCACTCGATGGGCCCACTCTGGATCGGTTCCACCTTCTGGACGTGGAGGCTGTCAATAGGATCATGACTGCAGCAAGACCAACTACTTGCTCCCTCGACCCGTGCCCTTCCTGGCTAGTCAAATCTTGCTGGGAAGGGTTACGCCCCCCTGTTGAAGATAGTAAATCGCTCCCTTGAGCAAGGAGTGTTTACAGGGGGACTGAAAGAGGCGATGGTGAGTCTGCTACTGAAAAAACCAGAATCGTTTGGTTCCCTCCAGTTACCGCCCAATTTCGAACCTGCCGTTCCTGGGCAAGGTGATTGAGAGGGCAGTAGCGGACCAGCTGCAGGAGTTCCTAAATGACACAGCTGGATTAGATCCCTACCAGTCCGGCTTCCGTATTGGGCATGGGACAGAGACTGTGTTGGTCGGCATCACAGACTAGCTTCGCTGCCAATTGGATCAAGGAGGATTTGCGCTGCTCGTGTTATTGGACCTCATGGCAGCTTTTGATACGGTAGATCAGGCATTATTAACCCACTGCCTAGCCGTGACAGGGGTGAGGGGGACTGCTCTTAAATGGGTGTCCTCTTTTCTCCTAGATCGGTAACAGCGAGTGGAGAGGGGAGGTATGGTTTCCGAGAGGCTCCCCTTAAATTGTGGGGTCCCTCAGGGAGCCATACTCTCTCCTTTATTATTTAACATCTATATGTGACCACTTGCCAATCTGGTGCGGCACTTTGGTCTGGAGTGTCATCAGTACACTGATGACACCCAGCTAGTGCTGAGGATGGATGGCTGGCCAGACTCTGTACCCGGTTGTTTCTAACTATGCCTTGAAGCTGTGACTGGTTGGCTACGAGTCAGTTGATTGAGAGTGAATCCATCGAAGGCAGAGATCCTTTGGCTGGGTCGCCCAGGTGGGTGTGGGCTTCAGCTGCCTTCTCTGGACGGCGAGGCACTACACCCGTCCACTTTAGTAAAGAGCCTAGGGGTCCAATTGGACCCGCTGCTGACAATGGAGGCTCAGGTCTCGGCTGTCAGCAGATCTGCCTTTTTTCACCTGCAGCAGGCTAGGCGGCTGGCTCCCTACTTCACCGGAAGTGACCTAGCCATGGTAATCCAGGCAACGGTCATCTCGAGACAAGACTACTGTAACGCCATTTACTTTGGTCTTCCTTTGTCGGTCATCCGGAGGCTTAAACTGGTGCAGAACACTGCAGCGAGACTCGTGGCTGGAGTACTGGCCAGGCCTCATATCACTCCAGCTCTGCAGCGGCTGCACTGGTTGTCAATTGAGCACCGGATCATCTTCAAAGTGTTGGTCTTGACCTTTAAGGCCTTGTATGGTCTGGGGCCAGTGTACTTGAGGGGCCATCTACTCCCATATGTTCCCCAGGGATCTCTTCGATCTGAGGATCACAACCTCTTACAGATCCCCTCCTTACGAACTATCCATTTGTCTTCGACTAGGCAGAGGGCCTTCTCTGTCATAGCACCGAGCCTATGGAACACCCTGCCATCTGAAGTTTGAGCAATCACTGAACTGTCGGCCTTTCGGAAAACCTGCAAAACAGTTCTTTTCTGTCAGGCATTTAATCTCTAGCCATTCCTTGGTTATGGACTAACTCTGTTAATCTGTTTTATTGTTAATGTTGATTGTATGGTTACGGTTTTAATGTTAGGTCAATGTACTGTAAATCGTCCTGAGCCAAATCGGAAGGACGGTATACAAATCGAAACAATAAATAAATAAATAAATATTTATGCCTTAAGATGGTTTCCTGGGCCATCTCTGTAATGAGGGAGGGATTGCATTGTAAACATTGCATTGTTCCTCTTTGCATTGTCCTTGGATTGACAAGATCTGAATTGGATTTACACTGTCTTTTGTGCTACAAATCCAGTTTTTAACACCATGTGAAGAGAGGAGGTTATGAAGAATGGGAATCACATGGCTCTTTGGAAGACATCAAACTACAACACTAAGCAACCAAAGGGCTAATGCCATTAGGGGCCCATCAAGTGTCTCTTCGGGAGTGATAAAGGATTAATTCTGACGAATGTCTCTTACCCTTGTGACTTGAAAAATTGTAGGAGCATAGGATCAGTATTAAGCCTCTGGGCGACGGTCTTGGCAACCTAAAGAAATCAAAATGGAAGGAGGTGAAAGATTACAACTTGCACTTCTGGTGCAAAGAGTGGCCCAGGCTCCAAACCTGAGCAGTCTGAATCGAGCAAGACTTCACATTTGCTTGATTGAGAGAAGACTTACGCTCCTACAAAATAAATCTTCTTTCACTAGAAACACACACGCACACAGGTGTTGGAAAAGTTGTTTGCCAAATGGATAGCCCCGAGATTCCACTAGTCAAGTGCACATACTGACATTGAAGAAACAGGAACTTTCCCCAAGTTTCAAGAAAGCAATATTACCAGGAAAGTACAGCTGACAATGAGTATTTATTTGATCTTACACTGTGGTAGCAGCGTCTCATTTCAGATATTTCAGGGTACTCGAGAAACGAGGCAACAGCCTTCAGTTACCGTATTTATTTGAGTCTAATGCGCCATCAAATCTAATGTGCACCTCAATTTTCAAAATGCTGAAATCAAAAAAAGTATTTGCTGCTGAATGTAATGCACAGCAGCAAACAGTGTGTAATTGAGCCATTATAGTTGCTGCAGGCTTAGAACTGCTTCCTTAAAGTATTTGCTAATTAATGTAATGCGCAGTGGCAAAAAGCGTGGTCATTTGACCAAAAAAGGAGTGCATTACAGTTGCTGCCTGCTTAGAATTAGAGATAGCATTCCTCAAAAAAGGAGCTCTAGGTGCTCCTGAAACAGCTTCTCCTTTTGCTTTGGCTCAGCAATACAATTACTGTATGATGCAAATCTAATGAGCACCCTAATTTTTGCAATATTATTTAATGAAAAAATGTGAGCATTGACAAGATTTATTACGGTCCATGACCAGCATAAAATGTGAGCATTACATTTGTGTAAATAGGATATTTATGAAACAGGTGGAGGCACATTTTAACTACCGTATATACTCTAGTATAAGCCGGGTTTTTTAGCCCTTTTTTAAGGCTGAAAAAGCCCCCCTCAGCTTATACTCGAGTCAAAGTTTTTATTACTTTACTGTTATTATTATTATATATTTTTAATTTACTCTATTATTAGTTATTATTTTTCTCTATTACATTTATTATTTTACTCTATTAATAGTTATTAATTCATTATTTTACTTTATTATTACATTTATTATTTTAATGTTATTATTACATTTACATTATTTTAATCTATTTATTATTATTATTACATTTGTTATTTTACTCTATTGATACTATTATTACATTTCCATTATTTTACTCTATTATTATTATTACATTTCCATTATTTTACTCTATTATTATTGGGAGAATAAGCAAGCACATTTACATAGAATAATGGTTCAATGGACAGTCTTATCTTAAAATGCAGTTTTATCTAAATATTTAAAAACATTTAACCTACTGATGTCTCAATAAATGTAACTGATTAGGATCTATTTTTATTTTGAAATTTACCACTAGCTGCTGCATTTCTTACCCTCGTCAATACGTTTCTCCAGTTTATTGTGGTAATATTAAGTGCTCCGGCTAATATGCGGGTCAGCTTATACTCGAGTATAAATCCTAAAGGCCTGTTTGTATGCACTGCTTTATATAGTGGAACAAACTGCCTTGGAAAGCAAAGGCCAACCTGTCACCCAAAGCAGAGGCCGAACCGTCATCTGTTAGCGATGTGGCTATTGTTTCCCAAAGCAAGTCCACTAGAAGGCCTCTGAAGTTGTGTTCAACTGTTGTTGCCCTTTTCAAAAAGACGTTGTTGCCCTGTCAATCTGGCCCTGGCTGCTGATGGGAAATTTGAAGCAGAGTAGGCACCTGGAAATAATTCATCCTGTTGGACAGCGTGACCACGAAGCCGGGGTCGTTCGGGATGGTTTTGTCACAGAAGATGACGTCAACGCGGTGGTACAGGTCTCGGAAGTATTCTTTTGCTGTGGGCAGTTCGCTGTTGTCATTCTCAGGGTCATCTCTATTAAGAGGAAAAGACCAAGGAGGAATTAGGTTGATGATAAAACGGCCATGAAATGGTATGGATAGTTTCTGAGCATATAAGAAAGAGAGAGAAGAAAAAGAAAGAGGAGAAAGAAGAAGCCACAATGGAGGGAAGATGCCTTGAGTTTGCAGTTGAGCATGGCAATTGGTCAGCCCTTCAAAACAGCTGCAGAATCAGCAATGACATGGGTTCAAAGTACCCCTTCAGGTGCTTTAGGACTCCAACAACCATGATCTACAGCCTGCAAAATCTGGGGTTTGAAGTTTAGCGAAGCCCAGGACCACTCTGGCTGAGCGTTTTAAAAGACACTCCCTTAAACAAAACTAAAACCTGGTGGCACAGTGGGTTAAACCGCTGAGCTGCTGAACTTGCTGACTGAAAGGTCAGTGGTTTGAATCCAGGAAGCAGGGTGAGCTCCCGCTGTTAGGTCCAGCTTCTGTCAATCTAGCAGTTTGAAAACATGCAAGTGTAAGTAGATCAATAGGTACCGCTTCTGTGGGAATATAACGGTGCCCCATGCAGTCATGCTGGCCACATGTCCTTGGAGGTGTATACAGACAACGCCGGCTCTTCGGCTTAGAAATGGAGATGAGCACCACGCCCCAGAGTCAGACACAACTAGACTTAATATCCTTATCTTTAAACTACAAAACCCACAATTCTGTAGGAGGCAGAAAAAGAATTTAAAGTGGATATATATGCTAGTGAAGGCATGGACAAACTTTGGCCCTCCGGGTGTTTTGGACTTCAACTACCACAATTCCTAACAGCATGTAAGGAATTGTGGTAGTTTATTTATTTATTATTTATTTGCTATGCTTCTATACCGCCTCTCTCAGCCCGAAGGCAACTCGAGGCGGTGAACAAGCGGCAGCAAGTGCCCACATACAACACATCATAATAAGATAAAAACAATCATATAAAACCATATAAATTAACAATTAAAACTACAAAATACAAATCTCAGCTCCACAATCTTAAAATTGGTAGTTGGGAGTCCAAAACACCTGGAGGGCCAAAATTTACCTATGCCATCTCTAGTGTGATGAGGTCCTAAGAATGGCGACAAAGGATTTCTTTCATGATTATTATAATTATGATTATGGTTTATCTGTACCCCACTTTTTCTCTTAAAGCATAAGACTCAAAGTGGCTCAGTGGGTTGCCTACTTTTGAAACACAATGATGTCGCCGTCCATGAGTTCGTCCAGAGCTTTGTCGAGGGAAACGTCGTAGTCTTGAATCCGCTCCGTTAAATTCGGTTTAACTTCCTGAATCCAAATTTGGGGGGGGGAAGAGAACAACTCAGGAGGAACAGGCAGGAAGAAAATGTCTTTCCAATCAAAAAACACAATTCATGTTGCTTTCATTCAGGGAGTCATATATAGAGGAAGAGAGTTTTGTTTGGCTCTTGGCCATGGAAACCCACAGACTGGCCTCATGCGGGTCACACACTCTCAGCTGCAAAGTGGAAGAGGAGGAAAAATCAGGCCAAGAAAAACCTCATAGCTACAGCTTAAGGTCAGCCTAGGTCAGAAAAGGCCTGAAGGAACACAAAACAGGGCTTGACTATCCAACTTGTATACTCTGCAAACAGCCCAAAATACAACCATTATGAAGACTGCAGATACAGTTTGCAGGAGCCAATCCAATTTGCATTTAATGTATTTATTATCCTCAAAGGGGGCAGAGAATGGAAGCTTGTGAGCAACGGATAGATTTAGGCCTGCATCTGGAATCATTGCCACTTCTGAACAGTTACTCCCCCTTTTCAAACACATGTGTTGGATGGAAACAAACGCTGGAAAGGTTCTCCAAATGACAAGACATCCTGTGGAATGCATGAAGCCAGCAGTTTGCAGAAGCAGAAAGCATCTCTTTGGCTGCCATGTAATGCATGGGACGGAGGTGGCAGATTCTGAGCAGCAATCCACAAGTGAGAATGACTAGGGCTTGCTATGTATTTCTAATGCAGACCTCATAAATAATATAGAAGCTGTACTACATTGTTAGACAATGCAAAACAGACCCCTCTTTTTTTTTACTTCTGTCATGCTGCCCTTAAAGGAACCCAATTCCAATGGCTCCATACTATTAACCAACCAAATTTAGCCTCTCCTTCACTTAAATTGTTACAAATAATTTCTTTCATTAAATATTGGATCTCAAAGGCACTTGAAATTATTTATTTCAAAAGGAAATGTGACTGCATCTAATTCAATGTCATGCTGTTGCAGACTTTTGATTGCAACTATCTAAACTGGGTTTAATGCAATGCATTTGGAAGCAATGTATACCCAAGAGTTTGTATAATTTGGGTCGGTGTTGTGCATATCTCACAGTAATTTTGTAGTGGGGACATTATTTGACATAATTTACATTGTGTTGTTGAAGTTTTTCATGGCTGGACTCACTGGGTTGCTGTGAGTTTTCCAGGCTGTATGACCATGTTCCAGAAGCATTCTCTTCTGACGTTTCACCCACATGAAACAAATTCAATATGGCAGGCATCCTCAGAGGTTGTGAGGTCTATTGGAAACTAGGCAAGTGGGGTTTATATATCAGTGGAATAACGTCCTGATTTTAGAAAGCATGGACAATTTCAACAGAAAGGAGGAAGCCATGAAAATAAACAAAATCTGTCTACCAGTATTAAGAAAACTCTAAAATCAGGACAGTAAATAAAGTGTAACACTAAAAAACAGGGGAATTCCAGAAGGAAACAATCAGGGCCACCTAAACCTCCCAACAGAGGACTCCCCCAGGCAACAATCAACCAGGCTTTGGAGCTGCAAGCTATTCAATGGTAATCAAGGTGGGCAACTGCAACAGTCACACTTGCCTCAAACAGACAAGAGTTCTTGCTCCCACCCTGGACATTATTCCACAGATATATAAATCCCACTTTCCTAGTTTCCATCAGACCTCACAACCTCTGATGTTGTGGGAGAAAATGCCTATGGAACATGGCCATACAGCCGGGAAAACTCACAGCAACCCAATAATTTACATTGTATCTTCTTCCTGGAAAATTTGCTAAATGATTGGATGTCACAAAGATAATCTAGCTTTTATTTCCTATTTTTAAAAGTCTTTATTTATATTATAAATCTTTCTTAATTTACAGATGAATTTATTTAATTCCTTCTTCTCCTTCCCACCCATTATCTGAGTTAATAAACCATATCTACCTACCTATCTACCCATCCATCCATCTACCTATGAATGTGTTATCACTGTACAACAAAGGAATCTTCATAATGCTAACAATTGGGTTATATGACACTGTGAACACTCAAAATACATTTCTTCAAATTGAAGTTCAAACAGAGTCAAATCTAGAATTGCACAAGTAAAATAAAGAGTCACCCGTTTTTTCCTATGATTTCTCTAATGCTAATCTGGCAAGTGAATGACAGAAAGCTTAAAGAACAAAAAGTGCTCCAAACCTCATAGAGGATAAGATTAGATTCTTGGGGAAATCCTGCTCTTTCACACATAACTGGCAGCAAGTCACCTTTGAAGAAAGAACAGGAAAACCGACACCATTATTGCTTTGGTAACGACTCCAAAAGACTGCTTCTAGAAATCTTTCCAAACATGACACCCTAGTATGAATGGGGAAATTATATAATGAAACCACCCAGTTATCAGAATTCAGGATGCTGGGAGAGGGAAGAACATTAGACATAAAATAGTGGAGTACTTTCCCCAACCTTAAAGAAATAATGTACAAATCCTGCTTCTTCCATAATCTGGATGCAGCACCACATGCTGCTGTTGCCACTCTGTGCTAAAATGAATCCAGGTAGACTTCTATACAATTATCATTATTATTACCATTATTATTATTACCCCATTTTTCTCTTCAAAAAAGAGGCTTAACAATAAAACCAATACAATAAGATTCAAAACCCGAAAAACAAACCATCATTATTAAAATTTATACAGACTCACTTTGAGGACATACAAAAACTAACCATGTCAAAACTCTGTAATGGGGTTGAACTCAGGAACTTACGTATTTTGCAGGATATAGGTGTGTAGATATGTCCACAGTAGTTCAAACTCCGAGTCTTTGGGTCATACATTTTCAAGAACAGCATGACATCATCTGAAACAGTGCAGAAATAAGATTTGTTGTTTTTTCTCTCCATAGAAGAAAGCTAATCCCTGATCTCTCACCTTGCAAGCTCCTCCTCTGGAGCCACATTGATCTCCTTAAGTGCCTACTTACGGTCTTTGTCAAATTTGGGCAACGTTGCTCCTGTCGCAGCCATTTCTGGGTCAACTGTCTCCAGAAATATTGTCCATGGATTTTCATTGTCACTGAGTTCAATCATCTGCATAATCAAAGAAGGGGATCCACGTAATTACTCAATCACAAACACAGTACAACTAACCAAGACTACCCATATTTCACTGCACAATAGTCGCTACCATATCATAATCGCACCACCATTTTTGGAGGTGGCAAAAACTGTATTTTTGTCTTTCTCCAGCCATTTGGGGCCGATTACCCTTTCCTTCCTTCTCAGAAGGCAAGGCAGTTTTTAAAAATCTGGAGGTCCTTGGAGCTCTGTTCTTCCCTTCTTCCTCCTTTCTCCAAAGAGCTCTGTTTAAGATTTTGCAAAATGTCTTGTCTTTGGAGAAGGGAGGGAAGGGAGGGAGGGAGGGAGGAAGGACCTTCCCCCCTTCTTCCTCCTTGTCAATAAACGAAGAAGTTGGATCCTCCCTCCTTGTCCTCCTGCCTTGGAGGTAAAATCAGCGAATCAAAGGCAGATTTTTAAAATTATTCCTCACATAATAGTCACACCTCCCCTTTCTAGTTAAAAAAGAGGGAGATAAAAAGGGTGACGATAATGCCATCAAATATGGGATTAATGCAAACTGTTTTTATATAGTTCTAATCACATTTTGCCCCAATGACTCAGTGGGTTAAACCGCTGAGCTGCTGAACTTGCTGACCAAAAGGTTGATGGTTTGAATCCAGGACGCAGGGTGAGCTCCTGCTGTTAGCCCCAGCTCCTGCCAACCTAGCAGTTTGAAAAGATGCAAATGTGAGTAGATCAATAGGTACCGCTTCTGTGGGAAGGCAATAGTGTAGTGGTTCTCAACCTGTGTGTTCCCAGGTGTTTTGGCCTTCAACTCCCAGAAATCATAACAACTGGTAAACTGGCTGGGATTTCTGGGAGTTGTAGGCCAAAATACCTGGGGACCCACAGGTTGAGAACCACTGCAATAGTGTTACATGCAGTTATGTCGGCCACATGACCTTGGAGGTATCTATGGACAACACCGGCTCTTTGGCTGAGAAATGGAGATGACCCCTCCCCAAGAGTTGAACATGACTAGACTTAATGTCAGAAGAAAACTTTACCTTTACTTTAATCACATTTTGAGGTGGAAGATAGAACGGAATGAGAATCCAATTAAACCATACAACTAAACTAAAAGTCTGTTTAAGGTTTTATGCTAACATGACTTGACTCAAAACTGCAGTGAGAAATGGTCCTTAAGCAGGTCAAACTGAGGACCCTAAGCCGAGCAACTAAATCCTAATATAGAAACACGTATTTCACCGGCAGCTGTTTACAGCTGAGTGCAAAACCCCCGCATTGAACTGTGAGAATATCCCTCTAATGCACACTCACAGTTTTATTGCCATCGGCTTCATTGTCTAACATGGCCGGCCTCTTTGTCCCATTGCTTCGCGCCTGCATGGGCCACAGCCGTATTTGATCTTGTGGAAATCCCTGTAAAAGAGGTCAGAGAGAAACCCTAGTTAAAAGCACATGGAAAAGAAATCGCACCACTCAAAAAGCACACAAGTGGAAGGCAGGGCCATACAGAAAACACTCACCATGGTTTGAGAAAGGTTCTGGACAAACTCTGCAAGTGTTGAGTTCTTCAAGACTTTGAACACTGTGTATTTCACTTTTTCTTCATCGTACATGTCGTTGCCTTGGTGGCCGCAGAACTGGTCCTCTGTTACGATCTGGAAGAAGATGGGTCTTTGGTTAATGGGATTGCTACGGAATTAATGTGGCTTCGCAAGTGGGAGTTAAACTCGTCGTCCTCAAAATACTTGGCCTTACGCCCACTATTTACTGCAATCGAATGCTCACCTTTTTTTGGCTAAATGACCTCACCAAAATTAGGGTGTGCATTAGATAGTAATCTTAGTGCTTTACCCGGAGCTCCTCTTTGAGGGACCTTATCTCAAGTTAAATGCCCAGGCCTCAATGCTCAATCCCTCAACCCTGGGATTTGTAGTTTAGTGAGGCATCAGCCTTCCTTGGCAAAGATGGCTCAAGGCCTTGTAAAACTACAGCCCCCATGACTCCATAGTATTGAACCAAGGCAATAAAAGTGGATTAATTCATAGATACATCCCAAGGTTTTCCTATCCATTTCTGGAAGCTTTGGTGCTATAACGCTTTTGCTTTTAAAGAAAGGAGTTTCAAGTAATGGCCAAATTACAAAGAGCGCACTTTTTGCTGCTGCATTAGTCAGCAACTACTTTTTTGGTTTCAGGGTTTTAAAAATTGAGCTGTGCATTAGATTCAATGATATATTAAGACTCAAGTCAATATGGTATATATACCACTAAGTACATAAGTACTAACAGTACTAATTAAGAGGAGCCAGAATGACATTGTGGTTTGTGTGTTGTACAAGCGTTGGGGGGCCAGGGTTTGAATCCTCACTCAGCCATGGAGACCTTGGTCTTTGCCAAGTCACATCCTTTCAGGGTAACTCCTATCTGAAGAAATCTTGCCAAGAAGACCTAACAACAATTTCCTCTTCAATCTCCCAGAAGCTGAAAATGACATGAAGCCACATCACAGCAATGATAAGGCTTTGTGGGTCAACATGGTGCTTGAAAAGTACTCCAAAACAAACCTCCTGATCGAGAAACCTAATAAATGCATCGCAAAGCAGCACCAACTCAAACCAGGAGAAAGTGGATAATGGATTCAAAATCAAATCCTGCTCAGGGACCCTGTCGGCCAGCCATTCTCTTGTGCTGACCTTTGTCCCTGACCATGAGCCACCCCATGCTTTGCAGAGAATGGTTAGGAGGGATTAAAGCATCCAGATGAAGCAGTGTAGCATTTGGAAAACAGAAAACCCCAGTGCTGCTCCTTGCCCAAGCTGACCTGCACTTGCATGTAGAGATGAGCCTCCTGCCTCTCCTTCCGCTTTTGGGCCTCTATTCGCTTTTCTTCCTGAAGCCGTTCCACAAGTTGCTGAGGAATATCGTGGTCGGTGACAGCCTGCAAAACCTCACCTGGGAGAAATAAACCATAAAAAAGAGTGGTACCCTTTGAAAAACCTTTCATTCACATAAAGCCAAATACTACGGAAGAAGACGAGATTGGATGTTAACAGCAGTCAGGATTGACATCCTGTCTGATTACCCTACTGCAAAGGATGGTATAATTACCAAACTTTTGTTTCTCCCTGCATTTATATTACTTCTGACCCATAGAATCATAAGAATTTGGAAGAGGCATCCAATTCGACTCCATACCATGCAGGACAAGCACAATCAAAGCACCCCTGACAGATGGTCATCCAGCCTTAGCTTAAAAGCCTCCAAGGAAGGAGCTTCCACCACACGAGAGTTGTACCACTCTTCTTATGGTCAGAATGTTTTACTTAATGTTGAGGTGGAATCTCCTTTCTTGTAATCTGAACCCATTGCTTCACTGAATCGTAGTCTCAATGGAAGAAGAGAACAAGCCCTGCTCGCTCTTCCTTAGGACACCTTTTCAAATATTTAGACACAACTCTCATGTCTCCTCTCAACTTTCTCTTCTGCAGGCTAAACAGACCATCTTCTCATAGGGATTCATGGTCTCCAGACCACTATTTTAGTCGCCCTCTTCTGGACATGATCCAAGTTAAGACTCAAAATCACTTTTGAACTGTGGGGTCCAGAACTGGACACAGGGCTATTATTGCAGGGGTTTTTATCATGTCAGGAGCAACCTGAGAAACGGCAAGTCGCTTCTGGTGTGAGAGAATAGGCAGTCTGCAAAGACATTGCCCAGGGGACACCCAGATGCTTTACCATCCTGTGGGAGGCTTTTCTCATGTCCCCACATGAGAAGCTGGAGCTGACAGACAGGAGCTCACCCCGCTCCCTGGATTCGAACCACCAACCTTTCAGTCAGCTGTCCTGTCAGTACAAGAGTTTAACCCATTGTGCCACCAGGGGCTCCTATTACTGCAGGTGAGATCTGACCAAAGCAGAAGACAGTGGGACTTCCCTCAATCTAGACATCATACTATTGAAGCAGTCTAGGATTGCACCGGATTTTTTAGCTGCTGCATCACATTGTTGTCCACTAAGACTCCAAGCTCTCATTCACATAGATTCCTTTCGAGCCAGGTGCCACCCATTTTGTATCTGTGCATTTCATTTGTTCTGTCTAAGTTTAGCACCCTCCATTTCTCCCTGTTGAAATTTGTTTTATTAGCTTGGCCCAATCAGCCCTCTAATCTGTTAAGGTCATCTCAAGGTAATCCGTTACCCTCTGGATTTTACCCTTATTTCAAACATCAACAGTTTTCCATGTAAACACTTATTAACAGAAGTTATGAAGCATCTGGAAACACAGACATATACAACACTAAGACAGTTTGATTTACATTTAAACAGAGAAGCACATGCATATGCACTTCTATGTATATGTATACGTACTTAATTTTGACTCCCTGATATAAACCAACATATATGCATTTGTACAGTGCCGTACAGATAGGTCATCATCGTGGCCTCCATAGTTATGTTCAATGGCTTCTTCTTTTGTACACCGAGAGACGACGTCGTCATCAAATTTACACCACTGTGGGAAGGAAAAGGCAAAGAGTTGATATTGTACCTCAACAACAGGTACAATCCATTGCCAAAATAAAATTCAAACTTGGATACTTCCACCTTGGTAGTGACATTTATTACCCCACCTCTAGCTGCAAGGAGAAGTGGATATTAACTTTATTATTCTTATTATTAATAACAACAATGAAATTTCAATTCTAACATTTCAAAGACCACCTACGTATATCAATGCTGCTTTGCAATCTCAGAATTAACCTTGGTTTTAAAACTCAAGTTAATTAATTTGAGAGAGAGAGAAGCATAGAAGTCAAATCCGACAGGGAACATGGCTTTCTCCGTCTCACAACACTACGTTCTGCTTACTTTTCCATCCCCTTTGGGGTTCAAGTACACAACGTAATGTCCGCCATGGTTATCCCCGCTGTGTACAAGCACAGCGTGAAGGATGTAGTTTGCAGCATCTTTCGGATCTGTTTTTTGCAAGAACTCATCCAGAGGCAACTGGTCTGGAAATTCAAACCTGAAAAGAAGGGGAAAAAAACCAGAAAAGAAAGTAGAATGTAAGAAAAAGGCATACATGAGGTTATTATCAGGTATGGATAAGTAGTGGAAGTAGAAGTCCAAAATATCAGGAGGGCCAAAGTTTACCCATGCCTGGGTTACTTGATACCACAAAGAGAAAATAGGTTGAACTTATTTCTTATAGAGTTGGAAGGGGTCTCCAAGGGCCACTCAGTCCAACCCCAGTCTCATAGATAGAAAAAGCACAATCAAAGCACCCCAACAGATGGCCATCCAGCCTATGATTAAAAGCCTCCAGAGAATAAACTGAAATGCCCTGATTTCAAATGGTGGCCATCTGCCAGCATTTTAAAATATCTTGGTTTGGGCTTCAAAGCGATATGGTATTTATTTACCTGTCGTTTATCTTGATGTTCTGGTCGGTCTGGGGATCGTACATGAACCTCATGAGTTGCAAATGCAATACCGGTGGCAGTGTTATGAACTTCACGCCTTTCTCTGCTTCCTGTGTGCGACCATTAAAAGGGGGGGGGAGACACAAACAAGTACTGTCAACTGAACTCCTGTTAACCAATGAAACAGCATATTTTAGTCTCAAAACCATGATGAGCTGCAGATCATCTAACAAGAAAGAGACTGGAAATTTAGTCACAAGGACCTGGAATGAGGCCTTGTGTACCTGCAAACCGTGTTCCCCTGCATCGTATTTGTTGTCTCCATCCAGCTGTTCCACTGCAACGTAATCGATGAAGGACTCAAATACTGAAAGTAAAAGGAAGATACATTTTAGTTACTTAGGGAGACCAAAAGAAATGTTGCTGCGATATAAGAAAGGCAAGAAGGCTCTAAACAGAGAAGGGTATACTTACTGTTCTTCTTTCCCTTTATACTTAGTTGGATGTCATAATAATCCTCTATACGTTCAGAGCGGTAGTCTACGTGTTTGCACTGGATGTAAGACTGCAAATGAAATAAAAAGAACAAGGTATTTGTTGATGCCAACAAGAACCGGAGCTTCTCTGTCCCCGAAGGCAAAGAAAAAACTTACCACCATTTTGCCCCGGAATAATTTTGGGATTGTGCCTTCGACACAGGTGCCTTTCATTTTATTTTCAACATTGTCAAGCAGCTGGAAGAAAACACAAGGCTTGCATTAGTTAGGGAGATGTGTGCTATGTCTGTACCTTTCTGTGTCCCTTTGAAAGCCCAGAGCAGGGAGATTCCAGTAAACTCCAGTTTCAAAGTGACTGGTTTCAATTTTTGGACTGAAGAAAATTAAAACACAGGCAGTCCCCAAGTTATGAACAAGATTGATTCTATAGTTGAATTTATATGCAAGTCGGAACAGGTACACCTTTTAAGTGTGGCGTCAACCAAAATAAAATACATTTTTCAGCTTTGGATCACATATGGAAAGGTGAACACCTCTGGTGTGTCTGTTTTACTGTCTGTGCCCCTATTCAGAAGATTTCCCCTCACATTCTGTCCCTGTGAGAACTGGATTTTTAAAAATGTGTCTTGTTGTGGAAACAATGATTGGTAATAAAGCTTCAATGGAGATTCCTTTCCCCCATGATAATAACTCTTTCAGCAGTGAATTTCCCTTCCTGGGCCAGATTTCTCTCATTTCTTGGTGCCCCCCTCCCGTTCTTAACTAGAAGTTGTTTGAAAGTTGGATGTTTGTAACTTGGGGACTGTCTGTGCTTCAAAAAGGTATCTGCCACAAGTGAAAGCAGGAGAGAGTTAGGATTTAATTGTGGGTTTAAAAAAAATGTTCTGTTTTGGCAAGGGATCTTTCCTCTGGATTAGTCTATTGCTGAAATAACAAAGAAAAATAGTGGAATGAGAGGAAACAATACGTACCACTCGACAAAGCTCCTGGACGTCATGTTGCATGAAGCTGTCTAGCGTCTCCCATCTTTATTTAGAAACCGAAACAAAAATGGCCACTTAAGAAATGATCGCATTTCAGGGGCAAACATTGAGAAGTATCAGAAACATTTATTCGAAACTAAACAATGAAGGTGCAATGAAAGAAAACGAGGAATGCTTTCTAGTAATAATTGTAACGGTTTCATAACTGGGTTTGTTTTCAGTGAAGCTGATAGTTCCCTAGAGTCCCTTTAAAAAAAAATGGAATGATAGGATAGAAATGAAGTAATCTGGAATCTGTTCTTGTGACTTGGTTTTTGTCAAAACACTTGCCCAGTCTTTGTTTGTACACCCCAAATATAGGCCCAGAGGCAATAGTCCGTCCTTTGCTGAAGAAGTCAAGCTTGAATCCTACGACCCTCACCAATTATCGTCCGGTTTCTAATCTACCATTTTTAGGCAAGGTGATTGAGCGGGCTGCACTGGGGCAATTGCAGCAGTTCTTGGACGATACAGCTGGCCTGGATCCTTTCCAGTCTGGTTTTCGCCCTGGCCACACAACAGAGACCGTTCCGGTCACCATTACAGATGAACTTCGTCGCCAGCTAGACAGAGGGGGGTCGGCGCTGTTTGTGGTTCTCAACCTCACCGCAGCGTTCGATACCGTTGACTGTGACCTATTGATCCACCAACTCGCCATATCTGGAGTGTGTGGTCAGGCTCTCGGCTGGTTAGACTCATTCCTCCAAAATCAGAGTTAGTGTGTAGAGTATATGGCTCGAGTCTCTGAAAGAGCTCGTCTCGTATATGGGGTGTCCCAGGGTGCAATCCTCTCCCCCCCTCTTTTTAACATCTATGTTAGACCACTTGCCAGCTTGGTACGGAGTTTCGGTCTGGAATGCTACCAATATGCGGACGACACCCAGCTCCTTCTATGTTTAGAGACTGGAGCAACCTCAGTACCTGATAACTTCATCTTATGTCTTGAGGCCGTGTCAAATTGGCTGCATGCTAGCAGACTGAAGGTGAACCTGGCCAAGACTGAGATCTTGTGGCCTGGCCACCCGATAGGAATGATGCACCCTCTACCCACTTTTGACTGTGCACCCCTATCTCCATCCCCTACTGTCAAGAATTTGGGTGTTGTCTTAGACCCACAGCTGACTACGGAGGTTTAGATCGCTGCTGTCAGCAAACAGGCCTTTTTCCATCTTCGTCAAGCAAGGCAATTAGCACCATACCTTTCAGGAGAGGCCTTGGCAACAGTCATCCATGCAACACTTACATCTAGGCTGGACTATTGCAATGCTCTGTATGTTGGCCTTCCTTTATCAACGACCCAGAAGATTCATATCGTTCAGAATGCGGCAGCCAGGTTACTTGCAAAAACATCCATAAAATGCCACATTACACCAACTCTGCAACATCTACATTGGCTCCCAACTGAACACCGGGCCCTGTACAAGATGCTGGTTTTGGCCAACATACCTCAGAGACTGCTTCTCCCCCTTTCATCATCAGTGGTCGCCACGTTCCTTCCAACGAAAACCTACTGTACGGTCCCAGAGAAATGCATCTTGAAAGTACGAGACGCAGGGCCTTTTCCTGTCTCTGCCTCTGATCTATGGAACTCTTTGCCTCCATACTTGAGAGCCATGCGTGACTAACGACCTTTTACACAGGCACTTAAGACCTGGCTTTTTAGCAGAGCCTTTGATCTATAATTTCAGATTTTAATATTTGTATGTTTCACTGTTTTTAATACTTTTATGTAAATAGCCCGGAGCATCTTAGATGGAGGGCGATTAACAAATAATAAAATGATGATGATGAAATATAAGATATGGATGAAACAGGTTACAAAATTCCATACCCCTTGAACAACTCTGATGCATTCTTTTGCAAGACTGTTACAAGTTTTATTCTCGAGATTAGTCATTCTTAATTTTTTTTTTAATCTGTGACTTCCTTTTGTTATACATGTTAGTGCTGTGATCTTGTTGGTGTATGCCAATAAAGGCTGTTGTAATACATAATCAAGGAAATGTACAGTGCTTCCTCAGGAATGGATTGTACCTCTATAAAAGTATAAACTGCTTCATAATTACATAACAATTAATTAAAAATGGGCACTACTCTGGATAAAATGTAAACACAGTGGAGTCCATACTTAAATCCAACTGATACAAAAACTAGTTTTAAGTTGCTCAGGTGAAACCGCTGCTCCACCACAGAGAACAACCTGATATATCTTGCCAAAAAAGTACTCACCCAAAGGATTTTGTTAGCTTCTTCGTTCCTACTGGCTTGTCGCTGTGCTGAAGTTCATAGAACACCCTTTGCAAGGCTAAAGGGACACTTTTTGATGAATCATCCCCTTCTGTGGGCATCATATACACAGCCTTTAAAAAGGATTGGTTCAATTAGAATGATTGGGGGGGGGGAGTCACCATATCTCTATTCATTTTTTTCTGGATTCAAGCAATGGTCGCACAAAACAACATCAGTTAAAATACTTTGCAATAACTGCCCAAAGATTATTTTAAAGTCTGGCGGAGAATACCTTGGAAAGAAATAATGCAAATAACAGAAAGTTGCTTGGAAAGAAATGAGTTAAAATTTTAGTAGGGGATTTCCTTCGAAGTATTTTTAAAAGGCTGTTGCTCCACAAGAAAGGTTATGCATTAAAATAGGGTACTTCTTGGGTCTGCGGAGGGACAGTCAGATTAAGCCTGTGCCTTATAGGTTTACACTTTGTATTTGGTGGCAAAGAAGCAATGGCTGATTAAAATATGTATACTGAATTGATTTTATTGCTCAGTGTCAGCCATTAGTGCTGGCAGAAGAACAGACTGCCTGCCCCTTTTCTCAAGGGTGAGAGAGTGTGACACATGCAAGACAACAATTTATCAATAACTAGCTTTTGTACCTGGTGTTGTCCAAATAGGCTCTTTGCATTTTTAATGCTAATTATGAAAAACACTCATTGTTAGCATGTTTTGATGGTTGCGCAGCATAAGCTTGAATGCAATTTTTCAGGTTTTTGTACTGTTTACATTCAGTAAAGAAGCATCCCATTTGTTTTTTTCACATGAATGTAATTTCATAAGAAATAAACATTTTAATGGATATTAATGGAAACTTCCCCTTGGTTTATTTGCCCAATAGCTTATTCATTTATTATACCTTTGCCTGGAAAATGATGTGCTAAAAATCTATCTGCAGGCTGAAGAGTGTTTCACCTATTTGAATGTCATCCCCTTGCTGCCGTCAAATGGTGCAGGACTGCTCTATGGCATTCTTTTGCTTACTTGGCATTTTTTTCTACTGTCAATGCTTGCCTTCCAATACCTGCCCTAACCCTCTGTGAGATCCTCCCGGCGCATGGGCTTTTGGCCCAGTTGCGCGGCAGCAATGCACAACCATGGTCACAGCTGCAAAGGGAGGCAGAGCCCAGCTACTAGAAAACAACAGCAGCAACTAAATGATAAAGCATCATTCTGACAATAAACCTGCACAGACTTCAGGGGAATGGGAAGCCTGCTTTGGGGATAAAACATATCACTTCCTGACTCGGGTCATATCATCTGTAAATCACTGCAGTTGAACAATGGCTAAAACAATTTAGTTGTATATTGAGAATGGGGGGATAAAAACACCTCCTGCTTACCTTCCGTAGCTGGTTTGTGAAAAATAGTGTCTGTAACAAACTGTTCATGTAGCAGGTTGCTCCCTGGTTCTTCAGCCCCACGTAGCCTGTGTGCTTCTTGGAATCCCACCTACGACAAAAATGGGGCCAGATTACAAGAATGGCAGATAGAATAAATTAAAACCTATTTCCAATAATGGGATTCACAAGCAGCTCAGAGTCTCCAGCTGTTTCCAGCCGAAGTGATAAGAGAAGCCTTGTCAGCCTCCTACCTATAGATTTCAACCCTTTTTTTTAATGCCATCGTTAATTTCTGCTTTCCTTGGCTAAAAGACTTCTAGCCATGGCGAAAGAGCTCTGGAGTGGAGCCTTGCCTCAAAAGGTGCAACGGTCACTACTAAGTTAGTTAGTTTTGTTCCTCAAGAAGTTCCGGGATAAGGGAACTCCTCCCTGGCACTCTGAGGGCTGGGCTGTCCTCATCAGGGTTTGTAATGTTTAATGAAACCAGAGGGACATGTCACAGACTTAATTTTCATCATTCTAGGAAGCCGTTAAAGGATTTCGGGAGCATTATACTGACTAGAAAGGATTCTCTGTATTCTAAAATGGACCAATCCACATTGAGCGATGTTCAACATGGACAAAAATTCCAAAGCACTTCTCTTTTCCACTTGATGTTTAATCTTCGTCAACAACAATTAAACTATTAAATATCTATGTGGAACACAGAAAAGAGTAAGGGATCTTGGATTCAGTGCAGATTTCATTATCCAATATCTCCTCCATTCTTGCTTTTCTAACATTCTAGGCAAAACTAATAGTCATATTTGTAATGCAAGTAAAAGTGTAATCTCAACTACAACATAATACTAAAGTTGGACAGGGAAAATATAGCATCCCTATAGTTGTCAGACCTATCTTTCCAAAAGCATATGCTACTTACGCCACACCATGTGGAGCATCAGCTTGAACAGAAACTTCAAAAGTTACTTTATCATCTTCTATATAGCCTTTATCAGGATCAGTAACTTCCTACAAAAGAAGAAAAATGGACAACGGGAACATTACAATCAACTGTAAAAACGTCTCTGCCCTGTTTGCAAATCAAAACCTGCTAGACTGGAAAGTCTTTCTGGGAAGCTTTCTGTTAAACCTTACAAAAGAATTTTTATAAACTAGCATACCTCAAGTGGTCAACAAATTGCAATTAGATGTGAGCTTGACAACTGTATACACATAAGGAGAGGGGAGAGAGACACATATTTGCTTCCCTACAGAACCAAATTGGAACTACCTCTCTATTTCTAACACAAGTTGATATGATTGTAAAACCGGTAGAACAGTGGGCATATATACATAACCATGCCCATGTTTTGGGATTTGTTGGAGAAGTCCCTTTCTCAGTCTTGCACCTATCAGAGGCATATTTGGTGCAGACCCAGGAAAAGGGCCTTTTGGTGGGAGAATTCCTTTAAAAGGAGGACAATGCCTAACAGCTTGACACAATGGTCATGGCTCTATACCATTTTTATGTGTATCTATTTTATTTTGGCAACACACTGGTGTCCCTCTTTCACACCCATGTTGTCTTCATAACCACCCTGCAAAGTAAGTTAGGCTGAGAAAGGAGGAGATCATTTAGCCCAATGTGTTGAAGCATCTCAAGAGGCCCAACCTCATCACTTACGCTCCATGACATGAAGTTGGAAAAGCCCCAGTCATTCTCCTTGTGAAAGAACAAGTGGCTGATGCGGCGGCTGAAAGATTTCTCATCGTCCTTGTAATTGATGATCTTGAGCACTGCTTGGGCATGACAAGACCATGACCTGCAGCAATTAGTAGGAGAGAGAACACTTGACACGCAAGAAACAGAAGGGGCCTTTGTAAACCTCACTTTGCCAAGCCCTGCCTATTTTGCGTCTTGTCAGATTTCAGGTTTAAAACTTTGCCTGCACACTCCTGGGGGCATCAGTAATTATTAATACAGCAGAAGACAATTGGGAAGAAGCTCTGCCTCTCAAAGAGCTGCTTTTATGGTTTGCTTCCCACAGATTTTTTCCATTCCATTGGACTGTGTCCTCTGAGATTCCTGAGACTACTGCAGCCCTGAAGCGATGAGGGATACTCTGAATAAGGCTTAGAAAGTTGTTTTTTCCCACTGTAATTTGTTCCTGTTACAAAGCAGTGCCTTAAAGCAGGCCTTCTTAAACTTTTCCCACTCGCAACTCCTTTCGACCTGAGAAATTTTTACATAACTCCAGTATACAGGTGTATAAAATAGATTAAAAACCAAACAGTAACTAGTAATAATACATCATCATGGGCAAGACTTGCTAAACAGGCTTATTTGCCTGGATCGTACAGCTGAAGCAATTTCTGAAGAATCCACTGTAAGCACAGCATTTTGTTGCTCAGAGGTTCGAGTAAATGGATGGCATTTAGAAACCATTCAATGTTGTCAAATTTTTGGTGGCCCCAGCACTGAAGGAACCCTATTTGGAGTTGGGATCCACAGTTCAAAAAGCAGTAACTAAAAAAAAATAACAAAGTACTATGATTCATTACATTTTTTTTAAAAAAAAGTAATGTGTTGCAATGTTGCATTACAGGCGTCAGCAAGTCAATGGACCCAAGCCAGACCTACTCAGTCTTCCTAATGGGTCTCACAACCCATTTCTCCCCTCACCGCATCGGTACACACTCTAGGTTCTCCCACAATACCATTCCTAGCTATTGACTTTCCTCTCATGTTGTTTTATTATACAGGTATATGCATACATCTTAAGAAATCTCAAAATGGAGGTAAAATAAAATACACAAATTGATCTGAAGGGTCTTACGTGGAATCAGACTCGGCATTGCACTGAAGAAAGAATCCTACACTTTTTTGGTGCGGCCGGTCCGGGTAAAGCCGCGGCATCACCATGATCTTCCAGGGCAGGTTTCGGACAAAGCAGGGGGGGCTCAGGACTGACTCGCTCAGCCGGTTAAAACGCTCGACCGTGAACTGAAAGGTTGCTTCTGACCGCCAACTTGTGTCTGCAGAAGAGGAAGAGAACCATGAAGCAGCTTGGTTTCCCCAAAACGCCAAAGCCTTTGCCCTAACGTGAGTTGGCGAACAACCCAATACCTCAAATGTACCAAAGGGTTTACAAAATGCCTTTACCAACAATGCACGGTTCATGGCAAAGGACAGGCAAAGTAAGCAGGAGGATGACTCACCGTCTTCCATGTCTTCTTCTGTGTTGTTGTGGCCGTCAGCCATCGCTACATTCCCATTGATGACTGGATTTTGAGTAATTCTTGGTGGATCATCAGCATCTCCAGCTGGTGAAGTCAAGGGGAATAGGAGACATACCATTAGCTGGAGTATCCTCAGTAGCACAGAATGGCAAGTCAAATTCAGAACATACCATTTAAAATGGCATTAAAAATAATACTCCAAACTAATATGAGAATTCATCATACTGACCTAAATGAGGTACTTTGCCTCTTCACATCAGCCAATACAAGATGACGAATTACATGCCAAATCAATCTACAGGTTAATATTTTTATTTGCCTTTTAAATTCTAATTCAGTCTCTTTGAATTGTTCTTTAGATCCCTGGTTTCTCTTTTCCCATTAAATGGACAGAAGTAGGTTTGAACGTGCTGCCACTCCTCTCATCCACTAATAGAGCTTTTATCACTTCAGGACAATATTTGTCTGAGTTTATCGAGAAGCACTGATAACACTAAAATAACATCAAGTCACCAATCCACACCGGTTTCCCTTCAAACAGTGTGATCCAGCAACTAATATAAAATAAGTTACCTTTCTGCAATTTACGTGAACAACATGGCTTTCAAATGTTATTCAGCACCCAGGACAGAGCCTCAGCAGGACTAGTGCAGAAGCTACCACTAGTTTATTGTACACTGATAATGCTAAGATAGCGCTAAGATAAATAAAGTTTAATTGGATAAAATATCCAGAGAAAACGGATGATAAAAGGGATATCTCCGGTCATAGAAACCAACTGCCAAGTGGCCTGAATCCTGCTGTCAGTGAAAATTAGAGATCTGTCAGATGTATAGAACTGATTTATATGTTGAATCTATGTTCAACAGTTGACTCAATGAGTTGACTCTATCTCGGAACTAACAAAAGTAATCAAATTTATGCCAAGCAGCAAACAACCGGGGGTCTCTGATCTGCTTCAAGGCCACAACAACAGTCCATCTTTGGAGTCCAATAGCAGTCTTAGGGTCAATTTTCATCAGGATAGTAAAAAAGCATGGAGTAAAGAATTCTCCTCGCGCTGCAGTCTCGATCCAGATTGATCAGACATATGTATGTATGTGCCTCATTTGGGGTGGGGCATCTGAATTACTCTCCCTCTACCTTTCACTTTAAAGAGAAGAAGCTGGAGTTTGACCTTTGCTGGAGCACCTGGAAATTATACTGCACCTGCTTGATATAAGGTTTTAGCCATTGTGATCCACAGTGCCAACATAACCTGAATCTGTCATAAACCTGGCCTCCAGAAGCATCAGTTTCAAAGTCCCAGTTAATACCATAGCTATGTTACTAACTCTATTACTAACAGCATAATAAAATAATGTGAAAACTCTTCTGGAAATAATAAGAATGAATATTGCAATAAGAAAACCCTGAAATGTGAGTGAAGACACTAAAAGCTAGCAACAAACTTGAAAAGGAGAAGGATCCTTAACTTAACAAACCCCACAGGTGACGTTTATATGTATCCCACTCACACTGCAAATGAATACAAAAATGCAGTGCTACTCACTGAGTGATACACAAGTTCAGGCACTCATGGGGTGGAACACAAGTGGCATTGTTGAGGCACAGGTTTGCAATCTGAGAGCGGATGTTGGTTTGCGACATCACAATTGTGTAACAATACAGAGCATGCCAAATAAAGGCCTTTCTTCATATGCTGGTGCCTATACTTCCGAACATAGTGGAATTGGCATCTTTCACATCCAGCCATTTCAGTTCTGCTAAATGGAATTGTAGCTACCACATTGCATTTTACCCTTAGATTGGCAACAAGACAGAGGAAGTAATGCCAAGTTTGCCCTCTAGTCATTTGAGAAACTGACTGTTGTTGTTGGAGAAAAGCAGAAGAGTTGAATGCATAAGAGTTTAACTAAGCTCCTGCCGATTTAAATACAATAGCAAGTGCAGTAATGAAACAGAAAAGAATGGTATAACATCTATCAATTGTATCCAACCAGCCGAATAATCAGCTACATCGCTGATTAACCTACCCAGGCAATACCCATGCTTCTCAAGATATAAAATAAGGTTCCTGAAGAATGCATTGTTTCTAAAATTATATAGATTCCTTCCCATTATTAATTGGTCAAGCTGGGGGTGCTTTCTTCTATTTCAGTGCTACGCAAAAGCGTGGACTGATGCCGACCTATGAACTGCTGCCTGTCTTTAGACGAACTTGCAAGAAAGTAAGAAGTAGCGATAGCCAATAAGTATGAATACGTTGCTAGTCTTTTGACACATCAGGTAAGAAAAGCCCCATGGGTCACCCATATCCCATAGCTTAAGAAGCACCATTCTATCTATATAAAAAGATAACTGTCATAATTAGGCTGAAGTAAACAAAAAAACCACTGAACAAAAACACACCAAATTTGACAACATAACGTCACAATGCAAGGTGTGACCAAAAATAATAATAATAATAATAAACAACCTAAACATAACTTTAAAATCCTAAAAATCCACTGTGTAAGCGTACAGGGATGGGGGTGGGGTGCGCATGCACACACAGGAAAGAGTGAAGGAAGGAGAATATAAATGATGTAAATAATAAATAAGGAGAAGGCCTGGCCCCACGGAGAGCATGGAGGTTTGATGAGGCAAGTCCTGGCAGCAGCAGGAGCTGCCATAGTGGCTCCATGAGGCCCGAGGAGGGAGGCTCAGCTCCTCACAGTGATTCCCACACACTAAACTACAACTCCCAGAAGCCTCTGCTACTTTGGACAATGAGAAAGGAATCTGGGAATTGAAGTCCAAAACACTTAGTATTTCCCGCTCTGTCTCTTTCTGTTCCCTCTGTTTGGCCTCCAAGGATGGATAGCAGATGGCAGAGTGATCAATGGCAACCAACTGCCATTGATCACTCCACCTGCTATCGATGTGCTCTAGCCTCGGCAGGCACTGTCTGCGAGCTACTAAGGGAGCCCAAGATGGTGCTGGCGGTGGGAGAAGTGGGCACACAGAAGCCGTGACAAAGGAAGGGGAACGAGGAGATGCCCCGGGCGCCTAGGCTGCAGGCAGAAAGCAACAGGGGGAAGAAACAACAGGAGGCACCTTTAAAGCCAAGACCTCCCTAACATGAAAGAAAGAAAGATGGGAAGGAAGGACAGGAGAAGGCAGGGAGGAAAAGAGGAAAGGAATGATAGAGAGAAAGAGGGAGGGAAAGAACAAAGGAAGGAAGGAAGGAAGGAAGGAGGAAGGAAGGAAAAAAGAGGTACCAAAGGAAGGAAGGAAGGAAAAAAAGAAAAGAGAAAGGAAAGAAAAAGGGGAGGACAGGCAGGAAAGAGGTAAAGAAGGAGGAAAGGAAATAAAAAGTGAAAGAACAAAGGAAACAGGGAGGGAAGGAAGGAGAGAATGGAAGAAGGAGAAAAAGGGGGAGGGAGGGAGGGAAGGAGAGAAGGAAGGATGGAACAAAAGAGTGAAGGAAGCAATGAAAGAAAGAGGTAGAGAAGAAAGTAGAAAAAGGAGAAGGGAAGGAAAAAGGGGGCAAGGAATAGGTAGGTACCTCTACTTCAACAATTCTTACTTTTTGCCACAGCAATGCGTGGCAGGGCATGGCTAGTCCTTTATAAAGGTCAACAACATTATAGAAGTGTCAGCATTGAAATTCTGTCGCCCTATTTCACCAAATGCTACAGGTTCTAAAGTTAATAAGGAGTAGAGGCAAGAAGAAATGCAACTTCCCTAAACTTCGGGAACTGCACTACTGTTTTCTTTTCTAGTAAAGCTTAAAAAGCTTAGAAGAGATCTGCTGGCAGCAGCTGAGTTATTGTTGCTTTCTCTTAAAAGACTGAGCCTGCTCCTCTATTGCCACAGCTTTGGATATGCTCTTAATGCCTGGCAGTAGCTGTTAACAGCTTCAGTAACAAAATAAGTGCGAAATCATATAGTTGCAAGAGAAAAGATGTCAATTTTCAGAATTGGTCAACAGCAAGGAAAATGTGTCATTAATTCAAAAAAAAAAAGAAGAAGGGAAGAAGGATTCCATATTACGGAAGAAATATTCTAGATTACTGTTTTGTTTTAAAAGATACGTTCATCTGACAAAGAATGAAATCTTGGAAGGAGACAGAGAAACCATCCGCAACAGGAAATCCAACGGCCAAATTCAGAAATGGTTCATTACAAAACATCATTCTGGAGTGTCAAATAACTACCTCAACAAGGCATTAAGCACGGCAAAAGCAAACATGCCTACAAGGGATACATGGAAGACTCCGTGAGACCACATCTATCAAGTCAAGTTGTCTTGAGATGATTATAGCAGTGAAACAACGTTTTGGGGGGGGGGGGGCAAACCTCAGCTCACTTTCTGGAAGCCTGTTACACACTGTGGTTCGAGTAAAGTAGAGTAGATTCAATAAATTTGGAAACTAACCACAAAGTTGAATTGCTCTGCAAGAAACAGCTGCAAGTGGTTTTTTCCCCCTCAAACAGAGTATGAAACAGACTAGCACTCTCTCTAAAATCTGTTAGAAAGAAGAAAGCCAGATCTGATGGATGCACTGAAGTCGCTGTTCCTGGATCAACCAGTGGCTCTGAACCAGAGGTGGAAAAGCTCCCATTATTCAAACCCACATATTTTTAGAGTTTGTGAACAGGCATAGAAATGCAGCATCTTCCTCAAAAGGCCTGCCATCAAAGAAACCCGAAAGGGGGGAGAGGTTAAGAACAATAACCTGAATTATTGTTTTATCGGCAGTGTGTGATACAGTTGACTACGATCTATTGTTTTATCAGCAGTGTTTGATACTACTGACTACGATCTACCGCCTTGCCGTAGCTGGAATTCGGGGGACAGTCCTGAAATGGCTGTCCTCCTTCCTCCGCGAGTTCCCCAAGGGGCCATTCTCTCCCCCCTGCTTTTTAACATCTATATGCAACCTCTCGCTCAACTGGTTCGGAGCTACGGACTAGAGTGTTGCCAGTACGCTGATGACACTCAGCTCGTTCTGCGAATGGATGGACGGACTCTGTGCCTGATAATTTCCAACAGTGCCTTGAAGCCGTGACTGGATGGCTGCATGCTAGCAGATTGATGGTGAACCCGGCAAAGACGGAAATCTTGTGGCTGGGTCACCCTGGTGGAGGGACTGTTCAGTTGCCTACCCTTGGTGTACCCGTATCCATCGTCCTCTGTGAAGAGCTTGGGGGTACTGCTGGACCCTCGGCTATCAATGGTGGGTCAGATCTCCAATGCTAGCAAAGTGGATTTTTTTTCCTCTGGCAAGCTAGGCGACTGGCTCCCTATCTGACCAGGGAGGATCTGGCCATGGTGATCCAGGCTACGGTCACCTTGAGAATTGACTACTGCAATGCCCTCTACATTGGCCTACCTTAGTCGGCAATCCGGAAGCTCAAGCTGGTGCAAAATGCAGCTGCTAGGCTTCTCACTGGTACGCTGGTGAGAGCTCACATAACACCAATATTGCAGTGGCTGCACTGGCTACCACTGGAGCACCGGGTCTCCTTCAAAGCGTTGATTATCACCTTCAAGGCCTTATATGGTCAGGGGCCGTCGTACCTGAGGGACCGCCTCACCCCATATCAACTCCAGAGGACACTGCGCTCCATTGACCAAAATCTTTTGATGATTCCTAGCTGCCGCTCATATTGGCAGACATCAACAAGACGGCGAGCCTTTACGATCATAGCTCCAACTCTTTAGAACACTCTACCAGAAGATATACAAGCTTTGAGAGATTTAACAAAGTTCTGCAGAGCGTGCAAGACGTTTTTATTCCAGCAGGCTTTCGGGGTCTGATTTGGTTAACCAGTTTTAAATAATTTTATAGTTTTTATCTAAGAGTTTAATTTTTTCAGTTGTTTTAAAGTGTGTTTTTATACTCTCTGTAAGCCGTCCTGTGCCCTCAGGGAAAGATGGCATACAAAACTGAATAAATAAATAAAATAAATAAATATCTGGATGGAACAAGCACCAAATATTCATACAAACATACAAATATTAAAACAGTATTAAGTATAATTAGCATTAAAAATAACTCAGTTAATTAATCAAAGTGATGTCAAATTTCCAGGAAAGAAAGTAAACGAAACCATAGCACAGGACAAATAGAATGCATGTTCCTTGTACATTGAGAGAAAATATCAATCTGTCTTTTCGTAGCATTCACTAACATTTGGTTTGTGTGGCCACAAATCTCACTCTTATCCATGTCATGACTTAGTGAAAAGTGTAAACCATTGTCTCCCAAACAGTATTCAGAATGTAGCAATAGGGATTCTCAGTATCCTCCCATATAGGCTCACTGTCCCTGACTCTGCAGCAGATCATCTGAGGACACTAATCCTGTGAAGGACTGCCATGGGATTCCCAATTCATCCTGATAGAGCTGAACAGACTCTGTAGCCGTAAAGTAATCTGCTGTGTTCTGGTCAGATAACCAGTTTGCATCTGGTTACAAGGTTCCCCCATAATGTCGCTCATTCTCTCCTTTCCACAGATGCTGTCAGAAAAGAACATTAATGTCACTTAGCTTCCATGTCAGGGTCGAGAACAGAGAGAATATTACAGATAAAAGTTGTCTTTGATCTTCAGTTTCCCACAAGGAATAAATTTTTAATTCCTCAAGGAAGAACCTGTAGTCTGGCACAAAAGCAAACCCTTCACAAAAATGTGTGTGGACAAAAAGGATGTGTGCTACGTGAATGTATTGGAGCACTTTAAGGATAGTAGAATCAAGCATCACTGAACAGGTAAATCAATTGCTAACCATACCGTATAACCTTTTAAACACTCATTAATTCCCATCTCCCCCTACTAGCGCATATCTATCTATCTAACTATCTATATATAATATAAAGATACTTCCAAATTTCTTTAAAGGTCATGACTGGCATATTACTGTATTTACTCAAGTATAATGTGTCATTGAATCTAATGAGCACCTCAATTTTCAAAACCTTGAAACCAAACAAAGTATTTGCTGCCGAATGTAATGCACACTCTTTGTTATTTGGCACAAAAGGTGCACATTACAGTTGCTGCCTGGTTGGAATTATTTTTTTAAGTGTTAGGACAGAAAGCAACAGAAAACAACCTTGGGGTAGTTTTATGCTGTAGATTAATCCACTTTAATTGCCTTGCTTCAATGCTGTGGGATCATGGGGGCTCAAGTTTTACAAGGCCTTAAGCCTTCTCTGCCAAAGAATGCTGATGCCTCACCAAACCGCAGATCCCAGGATGGCATAGCATTGAGCCATGGCAATTAAATTTGAAGTAACATCCTGCAAATAGGGGCTCCAGGTGCAGCTCCTGAAGCAGCTTCCCCTTTTGCTTCGGCTCAAGGCTAATGCGAATCTAACTGTCCCCTAATTTTGGTGATAACATTTAACCAAAAAAGAACATTATAGTTAATTGGGTATTTCTATTATGCCAATAATGTAAACCAGGAAACCAATTTGGCAGTGGTACAGAAAGAAGCAAAGGTGGTCTGCTCCCTTATAAAATGATTTCTAGAATGGTAGGCTCTATTGGTTATGCTCTTTACATTTCCAGGGAAAAATGACAAACAATGTGAGCATTATAATGTGAATTGCCACTCTAGCTACAAACAAAAATTAAGGGAACTGATCCTTTCATTGTAAACAGTCCCCAGCTTTCCAGGTGTTTCTGGGGGATCTTGTGTCTGAAAAGAGCAACTACCACTAAACAAAGATCAAGATTGACAAAGCCAGGCCCCAAGCCCTATTTCCGCAGATATTTCCAGAATTTCAAAAAACAAACAAACAAATTGGCATTGTAGTTTGCAATCAGATGCCAATATATTCAAAATGTTTGGAAAGAAAATACTACACTGTGACCAAAAAGATCCTTATAAACAAAAGGCTGATCATAAATCAGGGGTTACAAAAGTAGAGATTTGGGAAAAAATTATATCAATGGTCATGAGATAGTATTATTATTTGTTATGTTTAATCAATAGTTTATTTCTGTGCAGATATTTCCGTTATGACTCTTTCACCAGTTATCCACTTTGCTTATAACACTGCTACTGCAACACAGTCCTGGGGAGGGACCAAGGGCATTAGGCCAGGTTTATTGGATATGACATAAAATGGTCCTCTGGACTGATGATGTTTGAGGAGGGAGATACCAGACTAAGCCAGGAGAAGGCTTGAGGGGGCCCGTTTCCCTTCTCCATGCATGGATGAATCCAGTCAAGATTCATATTGCCTGCTAGCGTACATGGAAACAAGCTGCAAATGAGTTAAAGAGAAATCTCTGGAGGCATGACTCCCATCTGAGTTCTGTTCTATTTTTAGATGGCAAGCAGACTTTTAACTGGTTAACTGCAGCAATTAATTGATTACTGCATTAATTCCAAATCAGATTATGTTTGAAGGCCTGGACGTCATGCTGACAAAGAGGGAGGCAGAGAAAAAAAACTTGTTTTGAAAGCAAAATAATTCACTAGTGGTTTTCATTAGGGTTCTGGATGCCCAATGATCACTGTGGGTAATTCCAATCTTCAAGCATCAGTTGAGCATACGTACATATTTAAAATATATTCATTTCTAAACATACATTGCTAAAACGACTGTAGGTGGCCATTCCCAGAATATAATCTTCCTTAAAGAAAGTTAACTAATATTATATCTATGTGATCTTCTCCAGAACACAGCTTGCTTGCTTTCAATTTACCTGGTGCTGCTTCTCATAAAATTATATAAAATGAGAAAATTTCTTACAAATAACAAAACTGCATGAACATCAATACCGCATGAATATAAATATTTCATGCTTGACAGCATCAAGGTTTTAAAAAGGACTGCTGCATAAAATAAATCCAGCAACATATAAGTTTTACATGCCAATATTAACATGTTATTGGTGCTCAAAGTGAGAAACAAATACCTCAGACTTCTCACAATGTATCCATCAGTAAAGGCTTGCTGTTTTGCATTAATTACAATACTTAACAAGCAACCATTGGTTGCATCTTCTCCCCAATTAGGACATCCTTCGGAATCAATGTATTGGCAGCCTTTGCCTGAAAAGCAACGCCTTGCAAAAAACATGAAGTGTCCCTATATTTCTCCATCTGTCAGAAGGACCAGCGAAAAGAACCTGCACTATAACAAGATCAATGAAATAAGAAAAGCTCAGTGTAATATCTAGACCAGGGCCTAGGTCACTTCTTCCAAGCAAGCCAAGGATACTACAAGAACAATCTGTGTTGTGGTTTTGTTGGGAAGGGGTGCCAGAAGAGGCAAATGGGCTACACGTGTTTCTTGGGTGGTATCACATCTTTAGCCTGATTCTTACTTCTCTACTATATGAGGTAGGTTACATACCTGTGACCATCTTTCTTTGAGTGGTGCTCTGTGAATTCACACATGTGGAGTGACTGTGCCTGCGCGGGCACCAACGGAAACTTCCCAGTTTGAATTTTTCAAGTTTTGGCAGTAACCCCACCCAGTCCCCAGGAGGACACACTCCCCAATTCCTACGCCGCAAGGCAGCGAGAAAGGGGGAGGTTTGTAAGAGGAGAGGCTAGGCGGGTTTGTGTGAATTCACAGAGCACTACTCGAAGAACACAGGTGTGTAACCCACCATTTTTCTTCGTGGTGTCTGTGAATACACACATGTGGAGAACTAGCAAGCTAAGTTCCCGGAGGTGGGAAGAACAAGCCAACCATAACGTAAGGACCAAACAAGATGTATTGAGAAAAAGGCAACAATAGAAAAGCAAGACATATTGTCTTAATCATACCTGAGAATATATCCCCCAAAGCCCAAAGGGCAACAAGATCAATATGAACAAGCATACACACCGAAAGGGAGGTAGCAGGTTGTATAAGCATTACGTTTGAAGAGAACAAACAGCAGTGCCCTCAGTTTGGCACGTTACCGATAAGTATGTACATTCAAAGGGCATAAACTCACAGTGTTAATCATACAGTAAAATTGGGCATTTGCAATGAACATGCTACCAACCACGAGGAAGCAGTCTCATGTCTCCTATGCAATGAGAATATTAAACAAATGACATCGTTAACACAGGTACACCCAAGGAAAATGGCACCGCAGGTACCCCAATCACCTGGTACACCCGAACTATGCAGGGAGAAGAAAGAGGGGGATCCCTTACTAGGGAATACCATTCACAAGGGGCAAGAGGAAAGAATGGACCGGCCGAAGGCTGTATCTTTCCTGTTCTTAGTGTCCAATCTGTAGTGAGATACAAAAGTAAAGGGATTGGACCAGATCGCTGCTTTGCAAATAGAGTCCAAGGGAATGCCCTTAAGGAAAGCAATCAAGGCTGCCATAGCCCTCGTTGACTGGCCGTTCAGCACCAGTGGTGGCGTGTGGTGGGCCAGTTCATAGTATAGTTCGATGGTCGAGGCAATCCACCTGGTCAATAGTTGGGACGATACCGGTAAACCCAGTTTGTCTGGAGTGAGAAGTTCTGTCCCAATAAAACAGGGCCTTACGGACGTCGAGGAGATGCAGTCTCCTTTCCGCCGGAGTAGATAGGGCCTGAAAAACTGATGGAAGGACAATGTCCTCATTGACATGAAACGGAGAAACCACCTCCGGTAAAAAAGAAATGTCCATGCGGAGAACCGCTCTGTCTGAATGAAACAACAAATAAGGTTCATCAACCCGTAATGCTGTGAGCTCAGAAGGTCGGTGGGCAGAGGTGATCGACACCAAAAAGGCCACCTTCCACAAGAGAAGGTGCATGTCGATTGTCACCAACGGCTCGAAGGGCAGCACCACCAGCCGGGAGAATACCAGGTCGAGGCTCCAACCAGGTGTCGGAGGGTGGACTGGGGGGTGTAGATTGGTGTAACCCTTGAGGAACGTCTTCACCAAAGTGCTGTGAAACAGAGACGCCCCCCCGGTGCTGCTGGAAGTGCCATGAAATGGCTGGCAGGTGCGACTTGAGCGACATCAGGGACAGGTTGCGCTCAGCCAAGGAGAGGAGGAAGTCAAGGACTGTCAGTATCGACGGTGGGAACACACAGTCACCTCGATCCTGAAAACTCTGGAACTGGGCAAAGCACAAGGCATAGGGTCTGACAATTGCCAGCTTGTGGGCTGCCGACAGGATGGATCTCACCCCTGGCTGCAGTGACCTCAGGATTGGATCCTCCAGGCCATCAGGTGAAGGGAGGGAAGGTCAGGATGGAGAAACAGACCTTGCTCTCTTGTCAGGAGATCGTGACTGAGAGGAAATGGATGGTACCAACCATTGGAAATCTGCAGGACGACCGGATACCACACTTGCCTCAGTCAAGCAGGGGCCACTAGGATACAGTTGGTCCTGAGTGTCTGGATCCTCTCTATCACGCTGGAGATGAGGGGGAATGGAGGAAAGATATAGAGGAAGTGCTCAGACCAGTCCAGGAGGAGAGCATCTCAGAGTCAGCCCGGTGCTGCCCCCAGGGGAAGGCGAGCTCCGTATCGAGGAAGCTGTGCATTCAGCAGCGAGGCAAAGAGATCGATATCCAGCCGGCCCCATTCGTCGAACAGTTTTGACAGTTCCTCTGGCTGGATCATCCACTCATGTGGATGATCCAGCCACATGTGTTCAGAGAACTCGGGAGGTGCAGCACCAAGATCGATGTCAAATGGGCCACGCACCAGTCCCACAGGGCCAGGGAGAGCGCTAGCAGCTTTCTGGAGCCTGTGCCACCCTGTTTGTTCACATAGTACATGGCTACCATGTTGTCTGTGAGGATCTGCACCGACCTGTTGGTGACCAAGGGGGCAAATGCCCTGAGAGACTTGAAGATGGCTAGGAGTTCGAGATAGTTGATGTGGTGCAACCTCTCCTGCGGCGACCACTGGTCGTGGACAGAGAGTTCTCCTGTATGGCACCCTCAGGCGAACATTGAAGCATCCGTCGTCAGGGTGTTTGATGGCGTGCGGGGTGGAAGGGAATGCCAACGCAGACATGGTGTCGAGACGTCCATCACTGGAGGGAGTTCTGTACCGATCTTGGTACCGACAGGATCTTGGAGTTGTGGTCTCGAGTCAGATTGAAGTGATGGAGAAACTATCTCTGTAGGGGCCGGAAGAAGAATCTGGCTAGCGAAGTCACCATGACCGTGGATGCCATATGGCCAAGAAGCACTTGAACGTGCTTGATGGTAACAGTCCAGGCCAGTCTGCGGCGAAGGGCTCGAAACCTGGTCTCGGGAAGAGAGGTGGTCTGAGTTTGCGAATCAAACATGGTGCTGATAAACTTTATGGTGGTCATTGGAGTCAATTGTCACTTCTCGGCATTTAACTGCAGGCCGAGGCTGTCGAGAAGGGTCAGTGTGGTCTGCATTTGTGACCTCAGGACTGTGGGGGACAGCGATGCCAGCAACCAGTCATCCAGGTAAGGACAGACCCTGATCATCTGCCTCCAGAGGAAGGCCACAACCACCGCCATACATTTTGTAAAAGTCCTTGGCGCGGTTACCAGGCGAAGGGAAGGACGTTGAACTGGTACGCCTGGCCACTGACTCGAAAGGAGAGGAAACGTCTGTGGCATCGCCGAATTGAAAAATGAAAGTATGAGTCTCAGAGATCGACCGACGCGAAGTAGTCTCCGGCACAGAGACGAGAAAGTATGGACAATACCGTCACCATTCTGAACTTTCGAGGCTTTATGAAATAGTTAAAGTGTCTCAGATCGAGAATCGGGCGGAGGGAGCTGCCGGGCTTCGGAAAGTCGCAGCAAGCTGGGAAGGGAGAGATTGCTCCTTTTTGAAGCGAGGTGTCGACCTCCTTCAAGATTGGTGAGGAAGATTCAGTATCGACAACTAGGCAGGGTTGGGAGGAGCTGCATGCCGGTGGCACTTGTATCTGAGGGAGCGACGGTACCGTTCTGTGTCGCGTCAAACACGGCGTCGGGCCTGGCTATTGCCTGACGTGTGGTGAAAACGAGAATGCTGTGGTTGTTGAGACCGGCGTTGTTGCTGCTGCTGCGGGCTTAGCAGGGGATGGAGGCGATACGGATACTATCGGTAAGGCTGGACATATCTGCGCTTGGTGTGCTGGTACCAGCGTGCCCTCTGTGCTTGAGGCTGGGTATCCATACCGAACTTTGTGGCAAGCAATCTGAAGTCCTGATTAGCTTTCAGCTTGTCGTCTGTACTAGCGTTGAACAGGCCCAGGGCATCGAACGGGAGGTCTTCGATGACCTGTCTGGACGAGGTCGAAAGGCCCGACGAACGCAGCCATGCATGCTACCTGATGGCAACGCCGTGGGCGATCATTTTGCTTGCCGTGTCTCCAGTGTGTTTGGCCATCTGAATTTGATGATGTGCCAGGGAGTTCACCTCCTGCACTAGGGTCGTCAGGGCGGCCCAGTCCTCATCCGGCATTGATTGGAAGAAGGGGAGGGCCTTCTCCCACAAGATCTGCTGGTACTCCCCATGCATGCCCCGTAGATGGCCATCCTGGTGATCAAGAGGGCCCAGGAATAGTTTTCGGCCCACTGCGTCGAACCTCTTGCCCTCTCGATCAGAGGGTGTGGAAGATTCCCGGCCAGACGATTGTGCGGCTTTGACGACCACAGAGTTTGGATTGTGGTGGCGTTTCAGCCACTCCAGGCCCCTGTCATCAGTCCAATACCAAGCCACAATTTTCTTTGAGGTGGGAGGCATTGATGACGGTGTCTTCCAGGATGCCTGGATCACCTCGAGTAGGTATGGCAGGAACGGCAGGAGCGGACCCATTTAAAAACCGGGTTGGTGACGGCCTTAGAAGTCTGCTTGACTTCTAGGCCCAGTGTGCTCACCATACAAGCCATCTGGTCAACAAAGGCTCGGACGTTGTCGATCGGTGACGGGGGGTTGACCTCATACGCGTCGTGGATTGGTGATCTGTCGATGCCCAGGAACAGGACCGGACCGATTCAGGCGCCTCATTCTCGCTATCTCCAGCTTCAGAGTGGGTAGATGAGGGAGACACATGAGGCGGCAGGCAGGGCGAAGATGGCATCGGCGGCTGTTTCAATGCCGAGGCCTGGGCTGCTCGGGCCAAACGCGCTGTCTGCCTTTCTTTCTCCGGAGTCGACATTGCCGGAAAGAGTTCCTGCCTGGCAGAGACCAAGTTTGGTGGCGGCAGTTGGGGGCCCGGCACCACGGTCTCTAGCGACACCTCTGGGGAACCAAGGGGCTCCTGGGAGGTGGGCTCGGGCAGTTGGTCTTGCACCAGCGGAGACAGTTGGGTCTTGGGAGAAGACTGGCCTGACGGAATCGACAAGGAACGTGGCGAGGAGGCAGCCGATGAGGTGGTCGTGACCACTTTCGATGACACTGAAGATGGCGGCACTGCCCTTTTTTTCGAAGGCGGATGTGAGGCGGTAAGCAGCGACAGGAATTTTCCTGGAGTCGGTGGGACCGTTGGTGGTACCATCGCCCTATGGGATTCCTCATGGGCTCACTTAAATGCGATGCGCACGGCCGTGGAGGATGGTGGCGTTGCCGCAGTTGACCTCGTAGATCGCCCTAAGTGAACAGAGGCCCTGGAGCTGGTGGACGAGTGTCGGGCCTGCACGGTTTCTGTTGTTAGCATGCAAGGCTGCCTCGACGCCATTGATAGCGTCGACTGCAGCTTTGAAGGTGGCTTCTTTCCCGCCGTAACGGTCGAGGTGGGCGGCATGGAGGGTTCCGCTGAGGATGTCCCCACTGCAGTGGATGTTGAAGGAGCAGTCGACGCCATCGAGGGTGGAGGGGCCAAAGACTGTTGATACAGAAGGTATTGAAGTTGATGGGCCTGGTTCTTTCAGGACTGAGCTGTCAGCACCCGGCAGTGACAGCAAGAAGCGGCAATATGTGCCTCGCTAAGGCAGAGAAAGCACTTGGAGTGCTTGTCCGAATCTAGAATCTTTCTGGAACACTGCGTGCAGTGGACCTTGAGAGCAGTACTTGAAGCAAGTTGCTGACATAGTAAAGGAAGTTCCGATGCAAGCCTTGCGGCGGAAACAAAGGAATTGGGTTGTGTGCACGCAGGGCGCCTTTTATGTCCTACCGGGGACTGGGTGGGATTACTACCAAAACTTGAAAAATTCAAACTGGGAAGTTTCGGTTGGTGACTGCACAGTCACTCCACAAGTGTGTATTCACAGACACCACGAAGAAAAAACTTCTTCATAAACCCTATTCAAATTTGTTTTTTTCAAGTAATATTTGCTAAAGAAGGTATGCAAAAGTATATACAATTTTCAGATTTATGTACTCAAGAGATTAAAAACAAAAGTGAATTTATGAAGGTGCAAAATCCAACTATATTCTTGTGGTACAATTGTAAGCATGGATGAAAAAGTCTTTGAAGGGGAAGTGTTGAAGTGTTTCAAGTGAAACATAATATTTTTTGAAAAACAATTGGAATGACATGAATTGCGAAAAAGCACACAAGCAATAATAGCGGGAGTAGGATGAGCCATCTATAATATTTCTTCTGCTCCCTAACAAGAATGAGCATAAAAGAATGAATGCAGTAGACCCTTGGCATTCACTGGAATTTGGTTCCAGGGCTCCCAGTGGATCTCAAAATCTATAGGTGCTCAAGTCCAATTATGCACAATGGTGTAGTAAAATGGCACCCCTTATACAAAATAATAACAACAATACACTTTATTTATATTCCGCTCTTCTCACCCCGAAGGGGACTCAGTGCGGATTACATTACACATACGGCAGACAGTCCCTGCCGGATTGACATACGATTACAATACAGTTGTGCAGACAAACAGACGCAGACACTTGTACAATTAGAACAGGGGTGGGCAAAGCACGGCCGGGGGGCCGGATCCAGCCCGAAAGCTGCTTCTGCCCGGCCCCCTGCTGCCTCCTTCCTTGCCGCTGCCTCGTCCTCATCCTCCCGTGCCTTCCTCCGGCTTGTCTGCCATGTCCCCGCCGCGCGCGGCAGCTGGCTTGGAGGAAGGCACGGGAGGGTGAGGACGAGGCAGCGGCAAGGAAAGAAGGAGGCAGCGGGGAGGAGGAGGCATGGGAGAGGAGCGGGTGGTGGCGGAGGATGAAGTGAGGCGCCCGGGGAGCCTGCGCCATGCTCTCCAGCTGCCTCCTCCTTGCCTGCGCCCTCAGTGCCACCCCGTGGGCCTCAAGTGCTTCTTGCCGGCCTCTCGCTCCTCGGCCTGCTCCGAGCCCATCGAGAAGCACTTGAGGCCCACGGCAACGGCACTGAGGGCGCAGGCGAGGAGGAGGCAGCTGGAGAGTGTGGCGCAGGCTCCCCGGGCACCCCACTTCCTCCTCCACCGCTGCCCACTCCTCTCCCACGCCTCCTTCTCCTCCCTGCCGCCTCCTTCCTTGCTGCCACCTCGTTCTCATCCTCCCATGCCTTCCTCCGGCCTGTCTGCCATGTCCCCACCGCGCGCGGCAGCCGGCTCGGAGGAAGGCACGGGAGGATGAGGCAGTGGCGGGGAGGAGGTGTGGGAGAGGAGCGGGCGGAGGAGGAGGAAGTGGGGTGCCCGGGGAGCCTGTGCCGCGCTCTCCAGCTGCCTCCTCCTCGCCTGTGCCCTCAGCGCTACCGCCGTGGGCCTCAAGTTCTTCTCGCTGGGCTCAGAGCAGGCAGAGGAGCGAGAGGCCGGCAAGAAGCACTCAAGGCCCACGGGGGTGGCACTGAGGGCGTAGGCAAGGAGGAGGCAGCTGGAGAGCGCGGCACAGGCTCCCCGGGCACCCCACTTCATCATCTGCCGCCGCCCGCTCCTCTCCCTTGCCTCCTCCTCCCCGCCGCCTCCTTCCTCGCCACTGCCTCATCCTCATCCACCCGTGCCTTTCTCCGAGTCGGCTGCCGCGCACGGTGACTTCCTCCCCCGACGCCCTTCTCCCTGGGCAGGGAACTGGGGAGCGGCTGGGGGCGAGAGCGGGCGGAGGCCTGCAGCCTCCGATCGCCTGCTGCCCTGGTCTCTTTATTTTCTTGTCCCTGCGCGATGGAGGCAGAGAGAGGGCAGAAGGGGAGGAGGGCGGAGAGAGGAAGGAAGGAGGGAGGCGGCCAGGAAGACCTGGTAAGAACACACTATTCTACTGTGTTTCCCCGATAGTAAGACACCCCCGATTGTAAGACTGTATCGGGGGTTTCAGAGGGGTCGGCTAATATAAGCCGTACCCCGAAAGTAAGATGTATCGGGGAAACACGGGGGTATTGCCGCCAGGGCCGGCCTTACCTTTTCCGGGAGGGTCACTTGGTCCCGTCTCCTCCGCCGCCGCACTCCCAAAGCACGGACGTTTCTGCGCATGCGCAAATGTCCGCACATGGGCACTAGGTCCCCAGCGCGCCTGGCGCAGAACTTCCAGTTCTTTGGGAGGCGTGCCGCAGCCGGCCCTCCCAGGTACCGTCGCCCTACTGGGTGAAGAATTCTTTCGGGGTATGTCCAATATAAGACATACCCCGAAAGTAAGACGTAGTGGGGCTTTTGGGGGTAAAAAGAAAGTAAGACACTGTCTTACTTTCGGGGAAACACGGTAGCAAACTACATTTGGTGTGAACTCTTGGGACCTTTATTGTGCCATTTGACTTTTTGTTCAGTTCTCGACTGGCTTTCCACTCCCTGATCTACAGGAAACAAATCCAGTTCGAACCGCTTGCTTCACGCTGAACCGGATTATACCGGAGAATAATGTTGGTCCCTGCCTCAGCTGTTTTTCTTCGCCTGGATAGACTGGGGACCAGCCAAACCATTTACCTCTCACTGAGCTGAATTACATTGCAGAGGCTAATTCAGCTGCTTCTCCCTCACTCAGCGCCACGCCCCCCTTCGCCACCCGGAAATACTGGGAACCGGCCAAACCGCTCACCTCTTGCGGAGCCGGACCATAGTGCCAGCCTTTTTTACACTCACAGGCTCCCTCTAATTGAGTGATGCTTACAAGTCGCAATTGAACCTTTTGTTTGATGTGAGGCTGCTTATTATTCTCCATTCATGCCCGACTTCTGTGGCCATGGGTTTCTAATATTGTGGATTATAACTACACCTGGGAGCCTTACAGAACTACAACTCTTTTTCCATCAGCTGGATATATAGGACCGTGAGTTTTGTGAATGCTTTAGTAATATGCTGGACTGAGCTTGATTAATGTCCTTTATTTTATAATAATTTTATAATAATAATATAATATAATAAATAATATAATATAATAATGTTATATTATATTATAATTTCAATATATTATAATATCTATATATACACACACTATAATATAATAATTATGATATTAATACTAATAATATATGAATATTTATTGATATATTAATATGTTAATATTAATTATGTGTAATATGTAGTAAATATAGTAAATAAATAGGTGCAGCCCTCCATAATATTTTTTTGCTCTCATGCAGCCCCTTGGAAAAAATAGTTGCCCAGCCCTGAATTAGAAGGATCTTTCCATCTGGCTACATTCTGAAGGGTGCAGCCGCTCCATTACGTCACAAGGAGGTGATGTTGATTCATTCTCAGACGAGAGCCTGGTTTCGCATTCCACTTCGGCAGCCAATCTTCCTTATTTGTTGTTATTTGTTATAAGCCCTTAAAAATACTTCCCCGCTGCGCGGTACCTATTTTATCTACTCACAGCTGGCTTTGTTTTCAATCTGCTAGGTAAACAGTGGACAGGGCTCACAGCTGGGTGTCCAAACCAGCCCGGGAATCGAACTTGCAACCTTCAGATTGCAACACAGCTGTTGTTACCACTGTGCTATCTCTCCGGCCCATGGAAAAATCAAGGTGTGCTCTTTTAAGTATTTTAACTTGTGGGTAGCTGAATGAGTGACTAGAGAATCCATACATCCAAAGGGCTGGGGCATGGCTGGTAATGTATTTCAGCTATTTTGCATTTCTATGATAAAGTTTTAGAGCTTTTTAAAAGGTCAAAACAGCCAAGGGCTCAATACAGACTCACCTCTTGACACAATTCCCAATCTGCTTCATTTCCAATTAGATTTATATCACAGCCCAAAGGTCAACAAGGCCTAAAATGAAGCACAACGGCCAACTTAACACAACTCAAATGAAGGCACCCATCAATGCCCACAATGAGTACATTCACAGCCAACCTTTGCCCCCAGAAAACATTCTGAGCCAATGTTTGTACAGAACAGTGTCTGTTCTTTCTCTTAATGATCACCTATTAAAGGGCCTTATCTTTAAAAACACAAAGCCCCCTTCATTCACAAGCCAGCAACCAATCTTTCCGAAGTATGATGTTGCCTGACATTAAAATCGTTATCCCAACAAGAAGAGAAGGCTGCACGTGCATGTTTCACCAGCTGAATTTCTAGTTAATGAGTTTAATGAGTCATTTGCCTAAGTTTTCCTTCAAAATAATAGATAGCAAAATTAACATGAAGTGCAAAGGAGGAGCAGAAGAGATAGGAATTCCATTTGGAGGACAGTTTCAAACCAGAAGACATGCTCTTAAATAAGAAATGTTGCCATTTGGTCATGGATGTGTACACCTGTTATATTTACAGAACCCCTTCTGACAAATAAATTATGGACAGTAGAATTATAGAGTTGGAAGGAATCTCCAAAGGCCATTCAGCCAATGCCCTTACTGCCACACAGGATCACACAATCAAAGCTCTCCTGAGGGATGGCCATCAAACCCCTACTTCAAAACTTCCAGAGAAGGGACTCCCAGGCAGCATATTCCACTGTGGAGCAGCTCTGACCATGAGAAAGTTATTTCTAATGTTTAGGTAAGGTCTCTTTTCCTGCAATTTGAATCCATTGCTCAGTGTCCTAGTCTCCAGAGTAATGGGACATCTTTTCAAATACATAAAATAGCTATCATGGGACATCTGACTCCTAAACTGCTCCTCACAGACATTTATTTGCACCTATTCCTGGAGAAGTCAGATCTGGTCACGGTGGTACATACCTTGGTTACATCCTGGTTTGACTACTATAATGTGCTTTATGTGGGGCTGCCTTTGAAAGGTGCTCAGAAACTTCAGTTGGTCCAAAGAGCAACAGCCAGACTGCTAACTGGGGCTGGCTACAGTTACAATTCAAAGTGCTGGTTTTGACCAATAAAGTCCCATATGGCTCCAGTACTGGTTATCTGAAGGACCATATCCCTTTCTATGAACCTGGCAGACATCCAAAATCTACTGAAGAGGACCTTCTCTTTTCTACCACCTGTGTTTGGTGGTAACACAGGAGAGGGACATTTTGGTGGCTGCTCTCAGACTGTGGAACTCTATGTCAAGGGAGACCAGGATGGCCTCATCCCTGCTGACCTTCCACTGGCAGGTTAAGACCATCTTCTACCAGCAGGCATTTGGATAAGGGTAAGAGGCATGCTGCTGGGGAAGTGAGGGTGGGATTCAGGGAGAGGGGGGCTGTGAGTTCTAAAGCTATTTTAAGTGTATTTTTCTGTTTTTATCTGTTTTGTACTATTTAATTGTTTTTTAAACTTTTTTATTATGCTTTTTAAACTATTACTAAAATGTGGGTTTGTTAGCCACCTTGAGTCTCAAGAGGGAATAATAATAATTCATGGTTTTCATACCTTTGACCATTTTGGCCTTTTCCAACTTGTCTATTCTCCCTGTTTCATCACCCTCATCACTTACATCAGGTAAGAACATGACAAAGGGCCTTTTTGGTGTCTGCTTCCAGGCTCTGGACATTCCTTTCTTTAAAAAGGTCAAGCTGTTGTCCTTGTTGCCATACCTTCTTAGGCCCCTGAAAATTTTATTGTTTCAGCAGGCCTTTGAGGACTAATCGCTTAGGGGAGAGAGAACCGGACATCTTGTCATTTTTTGTGTCAAAAGTTATGTTTTTATCAGCTTTTAATGTATAGATGCTCTAACTAAATTTCAAGTTTTGTGATACATAGGAACAGACACAAGCGGATGTATAATTTTATTTGGTTTAACTTTTGCAAGCTGATTTGAGTCCCGACTGGGAAAAGTATGAGATACAGCCTCCACAAACAGCTTTAACCCACATTGCTGAAGAGCCATCAAAGCCCCTCCCTTCAAGGGCATTTCAGATTACAGAGGACACCATGAACATGTCTTCCAACCCCTGCCAATGTCCTCCTCAAATACCATACTGCCCACCACCCAAGAAATGCTTTCATTCGTGGAAAACTTTCATCCTAGATCAGTGTTTCTCAACCTGGGGGTCGGGACTCCTCGGGAGAGGTTGCAAGGGGGTGTCAGAGATCATCAGAAAACACTTATTTCTGATGGTCTTAGGAACTCTTTTGGCAGAGAAGGCTGAAGATCTCTCTGTCTGTCCTTCTCTTCCTTTTTGGTTACAAATGGTGAATCCTCATTGTTTGAGTCTACAGTGCTCTGTGGATGTAGGTGAACTAAAACACCCAAACTCAAGGTTAATACCCACTAAACCCTTCCAGTATTGTCTGTTGGTCATGGGAGTTCTGTGTCTTTGTTTGTAGGTGAACTATAAATCCCAGCAACTACAACTCCCAAATGACAAAATCAATTCCCCCCAACCCCACCAGTATTCAAATTTCAGCGTGTCAGGTATTTGTGCCAAAGTTGTTTGGGTTCACAGTGCTCTCTGGAGGTAGGCGAACTACATCTCTCCTAAATAACATTTCCCCAAATCTCTCCAGTATTTTCTGTTGGTCATGGGAGTTCTGTGTGCTAAGTTTGGTTCAATTCCATTGTTGGTGGAGTTCAAGGGGCTCTTTGGTTGTAGGTGAACTATAAATCCCAGCAACGACAACTCCCAAATATCAAGGTCTATTTTTCCCCAAAACCACCAGTGTCCACATTTAGTCATACTGGGTATTCGTGCCAAATTTGGTCCAGTGAATGAAAATACTGTACATCCTGCATATCAGGTATTTACATTACAATTCATAACAGTAGCAAAATTATAGTTATGAAGTAGCAACAAAAATAATTTTATGGTTGGGGGACACCACAACATGAGGAACTGTATTAAGGAGTCACGGCATTAGGAAGGTTGAGAACCACCATCCTAAATGTTCTGTTTTTCCTTCAGAATGGACATCACAAGGTCCTTTCTCCATTAGTGTGGAATTTGCATGGCCCCATCCACTATCTTTCCCTTAATCCTTTCCTACCCTTTCCTATGGCACACAGCAAACAGGAATTGATCAGCAACTTAACAAGAGGTTTGGGGGGAACTGACTTTGATTTATAGGAGTTGTAGTTCACCTACATTCAGAGAGCACTGTGAACCCAACCAACGATGGATCTGCACAAGCATGTTCTATAGATGGGATTTGCAGTACCTTCATCCACACCCCAAGAGTACTGCAACCCCCAAGGATGACAGACCTGGACTAAACTTTCCACACAGACCCCCCCCCCCCATGACCCACTTTACATCCTGGTACAGTTTGGGGGGGGCACATATGATGGGATTTGCAGTACCTTCATCCACATCCAGAGACTATTGCAGCCCCAAAATTGATGGATCTGGACCAAACTTGCCCCATAGACTTTCCGTGATGCACTTTCTGTCCTGGTGAAGGTTGGGGGACGATGGGCCATAGACAATGGGATTGCAGTACCTTCACTCACTTCCACAGACCACTTCGATCCTCACAAATGATGGACATGGATCAAACTTTGGGCACAAAACTCCCATGACCAACAGAATATACTGCAGGGTTTGTGGGGGGCAGCCTACCCGCGTAGGAGTTGTAGTTCACCCTGAATCCACAGCACTCTGAACCCTACCAATGATGGATCTGGACCAAACATGGCACGCAGAACCCTGGTGACCAACACAATACACTGGAAGAGCTTGGGGGAGAACTAACCTACCCATGTGGGAGTTATAGTTCACCCTGCACCCAGAGAGCATTCCGAAGCCCCAAATGGCATATCTGGAACACACCGGGCACACAGAACTCTGGTGGCCAACAGAACATATTGGGAGGGGGAATGACCCACCTGCAAGACCCAACTGTGAATATAGGTGGAGTTTGAGGGTGATTGCCCTTGGAAACTGGGAGTTGTAATTCATCTGCATCCAGATAAACTGTGCCCCCCACTGACAATGGACCAGGACCACACTTGGCACAGAGAAGTCAATTCACCAGCTGAACATACTGCAGGGGTTTGTGGGAACTGACCTTGATTCTGGGAGTTGTACTACACCTGCATCCAGAGAGTACTGAACCCAGCCAACGTCGGAACTGGACCAAACTTGGAACACACAGACCCAACATGGCCAGCTGTGCATACAAGGAGGATTTGGGGAGGATTGACCCACAATTCTGGAAATCCACGTAGTTACATATTTTCTAATGGGAGCATTCATAAACAACTAAATAGTGTTACCAATTAATTAATGATATTACCTAACACCCCAAAACAAACTGCCTTTTTCAAATAATCTGGGCAATGCCGGGTACCCAAGTTAGACTATAATAAAAGTGAAAATTATGTATCTATGTGGATGGGTGTGTATGCATCTGTTTGTGGGTGATTTCCAAGATGTCCCCACTTTCAGAAAGCCCTGTGATTACCACTGATGACGGATCTGTACAGAACCTGGCACACAGACGCCCCCCATAACCAACAGAAAATACTGAAGGTGATTGTTTTTTGTTTTGGGGGGGGGGGGGGTGACCCTGGACTTTGGGCATTATAGTTCATCCAAACCAAAGACTCCTGCAATTTCCACCAACAACAGATCTGAACCAACTTGGCATACATACCAAACATGACCAAATTTAAGTACTAGCTGGATTTGAAGGAATTGATCTTGGAGGCAGAAAGTTGTATTTCAGTCACATCCAGAGAGCATTCTGAACCCAACCGAAAGTGAATCTGGATCAAACTTGGCACGCAAACCTAATATGGCCAGCTTTAACAACTAGTGTAGTTAGGGAACAATGGCATATGTTTATGGGAGTTGTGGCTACACACTGTAGGGCATAAAAGATAAAGGTTTTCCCTTGACATTAAGTCCAGTCGTGTCAAACTCTGGGACTCTGGTGCTCATCTCCATTTCTAAGCCGAAGAGTCAGCGTTGTTTGTAGACACCTCCAAGGTCATGTGGCCGGGATGACTACATGGAGCACCGTTATCTTCCTGCTGGAGCGGTACCTATTGATCTACTCACATTTGCATGTTTTCGAACTGCTAGGTTGGCAGAAGCAGCATAGGCATGTCTACTTTTCTAGCCATCGTACATGTTAAATTTTTTTTTTTTTAAATCCAGAGTCAGGACAAGTTGGAGCTCATTCCCGGTTTACCCCTGCCTCTGCTGCAACTTCCAAACATTCTGCTGTGCTGCTGAAGCAAATCTAGTCAAACGGGTTCAACTACTGCAATTCTGAGAAACACCTCCCAGAGTTCTACTGGGACAGGACGAAGCCAAAAGCAGTTGCCCCTGAGAAGGCCACAAGCATTAACACATGGGCAACTGAATCTTCCTGGCAGGTCCTGAGAGAGCATATGCATCTGATACAGGTGGCAACATATAGTCATTGTGACTAGTAGCACCGATAACTTTTCCCCGCATTAGTTTAATCCTCTTAAAACCATCCCAGCGCTGCGTCTGGCAGGAGAAAAACCCATAGTTTAACTATGCCCTGAATGGAGTATAGCTTTTCCCCCCTTGAGAGAGTTAATTTCAAAGTTTAGGCCAGGCAAATAAAAGTTGCTTTCACCTCCAGTAACAATAATGCATGTAACCTTGAGGAACAGCAATGTAGTATCAAAGGCTGCTACAAAATACTGCATTTGACTGTATATTAAAATTTCAGTTTATTGTTAGCAATGTGAGTCTTAGTTTTCCATCTCCTTGCTTTAGTCACAGGCTTCTGCCCTTATCAAACAACTTCTTGCTGTGGTTATATATGTCTCCTAATACATTGTAATGCTTTTAATTCTAACTTTATGAATCGTTTAACTAGAAAGCTTTGTAACACTTGGAACCAGAATAATTGTGTACAAGACATACATAGATGAAAAATGATTTGGTTTCAGCTCTCTTGTTGAGTGGGGTCCAAAACAAAGTGGAGAGCAAAGTTTTGCGCTGATAGAATAAATGATGTTCCTTCCTGCTTTCACCCTACAATACTACCTCCTTTTAATCCTCTCCCCTTTAAAAAGTTCAACATGAAAGAAAAACTCAGGTTATATTTTAATGAAATGTTTTACTTATTTCTAAAATGCAGCCACTTTAGTTGGTGCCACAAGGCGTCCAAGCAATACACATCTTGGGCTGAGTCAGCCAAAGATAATCTTTAAGACCAGCACCACACACAAAAGCAGCAGAATCTATTTTTGACAGTTCAATCTAAAATAGGTTGTTAAACAAGAATAGAATGGTTTCCCCATAATTTTTTCATTTCAGCTGTGAAGGGAGGGGGGTGTTACTGTTCTTGAAATGATGACATTAGTTTTAGAGGGTCAGACAACTCCCAGACATGTGTGGGCTAAGAGGAGTTATTGCTGCAACACAGTGAGCCTTCCAGAGGCAGATAGTCCAGAACCAGAGAGATATCTATCAAAGTATGGAGAATGAAAATACATCTTGTGCATGTAAGGAGCTGGTCACACCGGAAACGTTAAAGTTGCAACAGTTGTACGAGCAGCATTTTGGGGGGGGGGGGGACGACGTCAGGCAGCCAAGTCTTGTCACTCACAATCAGCAAGGCAATTTACAAAATCTGTAGAGCAGGGTTGGGCAAAGCAGTCCGCATGCCACCCTCACTGTCATTTCTGTGGGCTTTGAGGTCCCTAGCTCTGATATGCTCTAAAATTATCTCTAAGAGTGGAGGGTGTGGGGGGTGTGTGTGAAGCTCCCCTGCGTCAATGAAATTTTGAGTCTCCCTGTCATGCCTTAAATGTTCTGTGTAGGGCCTAAAAGGCCCCAGAACATGTCCTGTATCTCCTAGAGAGGGCCAAACAACAACAGGCACAATCAGGTGTAGTGAGAGCGCAAAGTCCTCCAAGTTTGTTTGGGGGGCTAATATGCCCCAGTTCCCCAAGTTCAGTTCCTCTTTTGTGACCTAGAGATATGTACTAGGTCAAGGAGTATGTGAATTCTCTTTTTGTCTCTCTCCATCCCTATGTCAGAAACAACCCAAAAACATAGAAACACTTGGACTAACCCCATAGAATCATACAGCATGGTAGAGACTCCAGGGGCCATCCTGGGAACACACAAAGCATCCCTGACAGATAGCCATCCAGCCTCCAGAGAAGGAGACTCCACTGGACTCCTAGACAGCAAATTTTACTGTGGATCAGCTCTAACCATCGGGAAGTTCAAAATAACGCTACTGCTACAAGAACCATTCAGATTGAATTCTTTACAGTTAAGGAATTGTCTGCTCCTTTGACAGTATGTTCTGCCTGTCATCAGCAAGACGAAGGCTAAAAGGTGTTACTTTTTGTTAGAAATCATTACCCGATGTTCAACATTTGGTCTTTGTTCTAGGTACTGACTAATACCTTGTGGTGTTATTCTATTTTGTGATATTGAAAAGTAAATTGCTAAATCAACAAATTTCCTCTTTATTTAAAAGTTAATTGAATGACAAGAAGAAATTAAGGACGTTAGATGCAGTCTGGAACTTGGCTGACACCTGGCTGAGGACAGCATCAGGCCCTACAAAGCAAGGACCTTCATGTCAAAAAGAAAATTCCTACTGCTTTAATGGGAAAAAGGAGTTTGAGAACAATGTCCAGAAAAACATTAACAAATTTACCAGGGCAAGCTTTGTAGTATTATCTACAGGAAAATAGTATGAAGATTCCTACATATTGTAGCAGTTTGAAATCCCAATGTGTTCCATACTATGTATATTCTCTGATCTTTCTAAAAGAAGTTCCAAATGTCATCAGGATGGATGGATGACTTATTAGTTTGTGTAGCACTCTCACATGAGCTCAGTTGCAAATTATAATACCTTTACTCACTCCTTTGATGAAACTGACCACTTTGTCTTGCCCAAACTCCTGTTTTGCCCCACGTCTCTGCAATCCTGTCCTCAGTTAGTCTTCTCCAGATGCTTTTTCAGCTTTTCATAGGATGAAGGTCTTCCTTTGCTTCTCCCTGCCTCATGCTACTCAAGTTCCCTGAAACTCTGTTCTTGGCACTTTGCAATTCTCTTTCTGTGAATTCTAGGAAAAGCCCCTGTCTCAACCTGTTAAAATTAGCTACACTGCTATAACATACTATCACCAGATTCAGAAGAAAAGGCATGCAAAGGCACTTTTGACATATGAGAATTCATTAGCCCTAACATGAAGTTCAAAAGCTCTGGCAGCTTTTTAAAAGGATTACGCAAATTCATGGCATATTATTATAGCTATATAAAGAAACCTCTATGTTCTGAAGCTGTAAATCTGAACATCACTCTTAACAACTAGCATATAGAAACTACATTTAACTTCAAGCCCTGCTCCAAGCACCCAAAGTCAGCTGTACCTGACCCATATCTGGAGATCCAAAGCTGAATTGCCTGTGCCTTGACACAGCCCCACTAAATGCCATTTCATCATTCACTGCAAGCAGCAACATAAAAATGGGCAAATAATATGTGTTCCCTAAATACACTTCTTGTTTATCAACTATGCCTTTATAAGACTTATAATAGAAATTCAAGTTGGAACACTTAGTTTCAGGCAAAAGAGTTTGTATAAGAAGAAGTGTATAAGAACACGAGAAGGAAATCTTAACATTTTACCATATGGCAGTGTCACCAGTGGATTCAGGGTCTGGAAACATGACACGAGATCAAAGTTGATGCTTCAAGATGCTCTGAACACTTTTTTAAGCTATTAAAACTATTAACCAAGCCACTCAACCCTATGTACAGTAGAAAGGGAGGTGAGGAGGAATAGCCCACTAAGGTCCCACTCTTTTTCTGGATAATATAAGGATGTTTTTATTTATTTATTTACTATATTTATATCCCACCATTCTCGACCCCGAGGGGGACTAAAGGCGGCTTACAATAGACTGCACAAATTGAGTCTACATTATCACAGTATGCAAGAAATCTCTTTGGACAATATCTCATACGAATCTCTGAATGTGTTGCAAATTAGTGAAAGTCTAATTCTCACTTGATACAGGAAAACTCCATCTTGGGACATAATCATTTCAGAGCAGCTCATAGGATAAAATGCTTCTCTAAACAAAACCCACTCCACACAGAGGCAATTGAGTTGCCTCTTCCCCACATTATGGGAAAACTATTTTTTAATGGAGAAACATTCCATGACATGAGTCCACTATCCACCATTCAAAATGGTACAACCCACTTTTAATCACACTACAAATACCAGGTCTAATTATGTATAAACTCATATGTAAGATTTCAACATATGATGTGTAAAAACAGGTTTAAAAACAAACTTAATTAATAATAATGTTGATGATGGTTGCATTGTTGTGGTTTTACAAAGTGTCATTGAAAAGTAGAAGTCTCACATTTACAAAAGTATCCAAAGGGCCCTTCCACACAGCCATATAACTCAGAATATCAAGGTAGAAAACCCCCACAATATCTGCTTTGAACTGAGTTATCTGAGTCCACACTGCCAGATATTCCAGTTCAAAGCAGATAAAGTGGGATTTTATTCAGCTGTGTGGAAAGGGCCTCATTTTTTCCAATATGTGTCAAGTTAGTTGGCCAGCCTGCAATTTGTAGAGCTTAACCTAACTGCACCAAAATTAACCAAGATATAAAAGACAGCCACTGCTAACCTATTGCCTTTACACAGGGATGCTTTTGATTTTCTGATCCCTCAAGTCCATAATCTTGTTACTGGACAACACAGATAAAGAACAGGAGCTGGTTTTAAGACCTGGCTGTTTTTAAAAGAGCTGGGGAGGTCCTCCCAGTCAGAAAAGGAAAACAAACAATATTTGTCAGCACATTGGCTTTCGGTGGCACTTGTAAAAAGCCAGAAGTGGCTCCTCTGGCTGGGAGATCCAGCGCATATTTTAGGAAGGGGGGTTGTTTCTCCTCCTCCCAGGATGACTGCGCAGGATCAGTGCCCTGGTGACTATTTAAGAGCATTACAGGCAGCTAGGATTCAGCCTACACCACCATCCCTTCCCCTCCCCAAAGGCGGATGCCTTCTCTGTAAATAACCCTGAGTATGAGGCACAGTTGCGCTGCTGCCCCAATTAAAAATGGTGAGCATCTCATCCGGCTGTCTTTCTGCAAGAAGATACAATGGGGGCAGGAGGCAGGAGGCTTTACAAATAAAACGCTTAAAAACTGCATAGTGTGTGTATGGGGAGAACATGTAGTAATCCTGAGCTATCAGCCTCCCTCCCAGCAAAGGCTGCTCATATCAAGAGTAAACTCTCTTCAACACCCCTCCACACACACAAACATTTACTATTACAATAATACATGTACTGCAAAGAGTCATGCATCTCTCCCTCTCATTCCATTCTCAGATTGTCATGCAAAAAAGCAATCACTCCCCCCTACCTCCCAAAACACACTCTATGGCTTTCTGCAATGGAAGTAAACCCAACCCTCCCCCCACCCACCCAGTTATGAAAAGAGAAAGAGCTGATGCTAACAGCATTATTCAAAGTGGGGTTCTGTGGATCAACACTGGCCCCTGTGTCTTTGGTTGTTACTCTGTGGTTCTCAGTGATTTGTAGTCATCAAAGAAAATGTGTAAACTACCCCTGGCAAAGGAAGTGGGGGAATAATTTATAGTCCCAGCATTAAATAGTCTGAAAAGCACTAAACTAACAAACTTGTGTCCTTTCCCTTTTTGACTGCCACAGAAACCATATAAAATCACTAGCATTTCTCCCATATACCTTCACTTCTTATTTACAACGTCTCCAGCACATTAGCCTGCCTTTCATAGCCACACATGGCCAGAAACCATTGACAACAATCCAGCCAAAGCCATCCACAGCATCCTAGAAAAGAAGATGAATGTCATCCATTCCCTTCAAAAAGACTTTTTTTGCCTTCACTGCATAGAGGGGGAGACAAATAAAAGTGATGTTTCTCTAAGGGAAAATTAGATGCAAGTTTCTAAAAAGACCCTTCAAGCAAACAAACAGACTGGAAGAAGGTGGTCGAAAATTAAATCCAATTTAGATTTCGATTCAGTCAGGCCTGTTGCAATTCATGGGGTTTAAGCATGTGGGAATTAACAAATTCCCAGTGATTTCAATGGGATTTAGTTCTATGGAAGGAGGGTCTCTCTTGCTTCTAGCAACACAACAGTAGGTTTTCTTCTCCAAAGAGAGGAGAGCAGGAAGGATCTTCTACAGTCCTAGAGAAGGGGGTAATGAAGTAAGATTTCAGCTCCCTTGATTTATCTGCCCCAAACAGGAGAATGAGCATCAAACTGAGTTTTGTTATCTAAGCCTTACTTTAGTTTTAAAATGTAAAAAGAAAGGTTGTTGAAGGGATTGCAGGGAACCCTTTGTGCAGAACTGGAGTCATTAAAGATCAGAGACTGCCATGGTGAAATAGTATAGAAGAATGCAATGGAAACTGTGAGGTTTAGAAACAGGAAGGACGGAAACTACAAAAATGAGGAGAATTAGGAAGGAGAGCTCTTCATCCCATGAGGAAACCCACTGGGTGACCTTGGGCAAGTTTCAGTCCTCTGGCTAAGGATAAGGGAATAGCCAAACCTCCTCTAAATAAATCCTGCCAAAAACACCCTCCAAGATGATTGCCAGAAGTCAGCATCAATTTGAATGCAAAAAGATAACAGAAATGTAGCTTCACTAGGCCTACAAAAAGGACAAACTGCATAACATACCTTATTCGCCTATAAAGGTAAACAGGAGGTGGAAGTGGCTGCAGGGTTCAGGCATGGGGCTGAATGGAGAGCTAAACATAGAGCTATGACAAAATTACTGGGAAGGGACACTGTAAATTAAAAAAGGAGGAGGGACTTGCAGAGAAGGGATAATTGCATAGTCAAAGAACAAGTGTCTAAAATGCCTCCAAAATTGAGATGGTAGCGGAAGGGAGGAAGGACTGGGCCTCATATTAGAGGTGAACATAAGAACATAAGAAGAGCCATGCTGAATCGGGCCTCAGCCCATCTAGTCCAGCATTCTGTGTCACACAGTGGCCCACTGGTTGTACACGGGGATCTCTAGCAGAAAGGAGGGCAAAACCCTCACCTGCTCCTGACCCCCCACAGCAGCTACAAAGTTGGAAAATTCTAATCCTGAAGTAGGGCAAATGAAGAGGGGAAAGATGCAGAGCTGGCAGTTACCAGGCAAACTCAGGCAGTGATTGGAAGGATGGAAATTCTAAGAGAGAAGGACTACAAAGTGAGAGAGAGGGGCTGGGAAGGATGAGAAAAGCCTCAGGGCAATCAATGCAAGGAGGAAGCAAAGTATTTACATATACACAATACAGAAGAGTGGAAACACATAAGAAAGCTGGCCACTATCAGAGTTGGGGATGGAAGAGTAAAGACTGGAGCTGAAGGAATAGAAACAAAGTCCAGTTTATAAGGAGGCTGAAAGGACCTGCAAATGCAAGGGTGTTGGAGAGGCTTTTCCTGTGTTGGGAGGAGTGAAATTACAGTTTAATTAGAAGGAAGACTGGGCTGTGAGAGAAAGAGAAGAGCCAGCAAGAAAGATCCTGGAAATTGGATGGGAGGAGCCTGAAAGAGAAGGATAAGTAGGCTGTAGGGAAAACAGGGAAAGTGGGTGTTGCAATATTGAACTGGAACAGGAGGCGGGAAAACAGAAGGGAAGGGGGCTAAGCTAGAGACTTGGCATCCTTTTGTGAGAATGAGAAGGGGAAAATGCTGGAGAAGGTGAAGGGCTAGGAAAAGATGCTGGTGGTTGCAATATTGGGAGGAGGCTGTGAAATTGGGGTGCAGGGAGGGAAGAAATTGTGGTAGACAATGAGGAAACCCAGACATGGAGAAAGGTGTAAGGGGAGTAGGTGGGAAGAGGAAAGAGGCTCAGGGAGGGAAGGAGGAAACTGCTGCAATTGATAAGAGTTTCTCAAACTGTGCTCCTCCAGATGTTATGGACCTCAGCTCCCACAATTCCTAACAGCTAGTAAACTGGCTGGGATTTCTGGGAGCTTTGAGTTTCTTTTGTAGAGCAATAAAGCACAAACATAATAATATAAGAGGTTGCAAAAAAGGGCTGGGGAAATGATTGGGAGCATGCAGTACAGAAAGAAACCAAAGGAGGACAAGGAGGGCATCTCACTGGGGAGCGAAAAGGGAGGAGTGACTGCAGCAATCCATGGGAGGAAATCTAGGCCTGGCAGAAAAGTAGAAGGGACAGGAGGTATAGTGTTGGAGGGGAGAACCCAAAGAGAACCTGAAACCCATGTGCAGGGGAGAGAGGAAACTATGGCAAGGGATGAGACGAAATCCAGGCCTGCGAAACCAGGTAAAATCCTGAAAAAATAGACTAGAGGCAGAAAAAGATGGCCAAGGAGGGTCTGAAAGTGGATTGATGGGAGGGAAAGAGGGGGGTGGGGAGAAAAGAAGCTCCAGCAATGGATGAGAAGAAATCCAGGTCTGAAAAACAAGCATATAAGAGGATGGATAAAAAGACTGGGACAAGAAGAGAAGCTGAAAAGAGATCTAAAATGGAGCAATGGAAAGAAAAACAAGAGAAGAAACTGCAACCAGCGATGAGAAGAAACCCAGGCATGGGAGTGTATATGAGATTTCAAGGGGGGAATTGGGAGCAGAAGGAAAAGGGGAGGGTCTCCATTTGGGGATGAGGGAGGTTTTAGGGTTCTTCTACATTGCCATATAATCCAGGTTATCAAAGAAGATAATCCATATTATCTGTTTTGAATAGGATTATATGAGTCTACAGTTCCATCGTGTCCAGCTCAAAGCAGATAATCTGGATTGTATATGGCAATATAGAAGGGGTTTAAGAAGTTGCAAACAGGGGAGAAGGGAAATCTAGCCTTGGAAACTGAGGGCCCTTTTACACTGCCATATAAAATCCAGATCATCTGCTTTGAACTAGAGACCGTTCCACATAGCCCTATAACCCAGAATATCAAAGCAGATATTGTAAAGGCCCCCAGATTATATGGCAGTGTAGACCCATATAATCTAGATCATGTGGATTATCTGCCTTGATAATCTGGATGATATGGCAGTGTAGGAGAGGCCTGAGTATAAGAGGCTGTGTAGAGAGGGAGTGGGTGAGAGAACAGCAGGCTGAAAGAATGCCTAAAATGGGTGATGAAAGGAAAAGTGGCGGGGGGGGGGGACTACACGAAACTGCATCCAGTAAAAAAGAGTGTGAGGCCCTTCATCTGAATAAAATCTCATATTATCTTCTTTGAACATGGTTATATGGCAGTGTGAACTCAGATAACCCAGTTCAAAACAGTTATTGAATACAGATACTGCCTTGACATTCTGGGTGGTATGGCTGTGTGGAAGCTCTCCCCACCCCCCAGAGACTGGGCGCAGGAGGAGGAAGGGGAAAAAAAGAACCAAAGGAGGGCCTCAATTTGGGGTGAGGGGAGGCACAAGAGGGGAAGGAGGAAACTGTAACCATGGCTGAAAAGAGTCAGTGAATAAGAGATTGAGATTCAGAAAGAGAGAAACTGGGGGTCTAATAAGGAGGGGAGATCCATTTACAGTTGAAAGAGTAAAGAAAGAGGTTTTAAGAAAGCCTGAAATCTGGAGAGGGGAGAGTTGAAAAGGTTAATCACTCTATTCATTTTATTTTAAATGAGCCTTTGGTGTTTCTGTAAATTGTTCTCTGTGACAGTTTTTTTATGTAGCGCTAAGTCACTTGATAGGCTATGTTATTGAATTTGAGGTTGGTTTATTTTGGGACTTGGTTGGGTTGTTATTGTAGTTGCATTGGTAGTTGAATTTATGGTCTTGTCAAGGCATGGAATGTTTGCCTTTTTGTTTGTTGGTATCCACCCCGAGTCCCCTTGGGGAGATAGGGCAGAATATAAAGTTTTGATTATATTTAACTGATTTAAGAAAGAGGCTTTAGAAAAGCCTGGGGGGGGAGAGGGAAAAAGGAATCAATTGAGAGCTGAAAGGTTAAGAAAGAGGCCTTAATGGGAAATGGCGGTGGCTACAGATGCTTACCCCCCCCCTCCCGTGAAACAACTGGGCCTGCCCGGGGCCTACCTTCCATCTCCATGTCCTCGGGCTCGCTTAGCTGCTGCTCCCCGGGCTTGGGCGGCGGAGGAGGGGGCTGGGGCTGCTGGTGGTGGTGGTTCATGGCGGAGAGAGGCTGTTCTTCCCCTTGAGGAGGGAGCGGCGGCGAGGAGCGGCGGAGGAGCAGCAGGAGAGGCGGCGGCGGCGGTGGGTGGAAGCGGCGGCAAGGAGGCGGCGGCAAGGCCGAGGCCTGCTCCGGCGGCGGGGCCTGCTGTCGGCTCTCCTCTTCGGCCTGATGCTGCTGCTGCGGCGGGAGGGCGACGCGCACGTATTTGCTGGCTATTCGCCCAATGGCGGCGGGGGAGGGAGGGCGAGGGCGGGAGGCCGGGCCGGAGAGAAGGGCCTCCTCCTCCTCCGCCTTTTCCTCCTCACCGCTGCGGCCTACTCCTGAAACTGAGGCCTCTCCTCCTCCGCCTCCTCCCGTGAGGAGGGCCGCCGGGGCAGGGCTCCCTTCCCTCCGTTCTCCTTTCAGGCCTTGTCCTTCTCAAACGCCTCAGCTCTTCTATTTCTCTCACTCCAACGGCAGGCAGGCAGGCAGGCAGGCGCGCGGCCTAGTCCGCCGCCCTCCTGCGCATGCGCCGCCTCCTCCTCTTCAGGGCTCTTCAAAATGGCCGCCCCAAGTGTCACCGCCGCATGAGGGGAAACGGCAAGAGGCCGAAAAAGGAGAGACACACGCAGGCGGACCAGGAGGCCTTCTCTCTTCCCAGCCTCCTCTGCCTCCCTCCGCCCCCTCCCTCCGCTCGTCCTGCAACGAAGGAGGAAAGCGACCAAAAGGACGAGGAGGGAGGAAGAGAGGAAGGAAGCGACGCAGCGACAGCAGCCGCCTCCGCCGACAGAGCGAAGAGGCGGGGCTTCCCAGGCCGAGGAGGAGGGGCCGGAACGAAGGGGCGGGGCTTCCCAGGCCGAGGGGGAGGAGCCATGGCCAATAATAATAATAAATGTGTTGTCGGAGGCTTTCATGGCTGCTGTGAGTTTTCCAGGCTGCCTGGCCATGTTCCAAGGCAAGTGTGACTGTTGGAGTTGACCACCTTGATTGCCATTGAATAGCCTTGCAGCTTCAAAGCCTGGCTGATTGCTGCCTGGGAAATCCTCTGTTGGGAGGTTTAGCTGGCCCTGATGGTTTCCTGTCTGGATTTCCCCTGTTTTTGAGTGTTACACTTTATTTACTGTCCTGATTGAAGTTGCAGTGCTATTCAATGCTAATCAAGGTGACCAATTGCAACATTCTCGCCGGCCTCCAGCAGACAAGAGGTCTGTCTCCCACCCTGGACATTATCCCACAGATATAGAAACCCCGCTTGCCTAAATTCCAACAGACCTCACAACCTCTGAGGATGCCTGCCTTAGATGTGGGCGGAACCTCTGGAACATGGCCATACAGCCCAGAAAACTCACAACAACCCAATAAATACACAGGTTAAAAATTTTAATGGAGGCAAAACCAGTTAAAACCCAATAGGTAAAAGATCACCAATCCTAATGAAAAGTAGTCCACCATTTTCGAAAGCCAGCTTCCTCATCCAGGTTTTTAGTTCTTTCCTAAACTTAGCTAGAGAGGGCGTCTGTTTGATTTCTTTAGGGAGAGCATAGGGGGAGATAAGGTCACGCGAATAGGCTGGACCCGAACAGTAAAGGGCTTTACAGGCTTCATGGGCTACAAGAGGAGGAGGAGGAGGAGGAAGGGGGGAACGAGCATTGAAACTCATTGCAAACTCTGGGGATGCTGTTATAGATACAGCCTGCAGGCAGGGCCGTAGCCAGGATGTTGTTTCGGCGGGGGCTGGGTTTGGTTCGGGGGGCTGAGACTGGGTGAAAGAGGGTCTACCCTAGCAAACCTTTTGTATTGTTATCCCAATAACCCCATTAATGTGGGATATAATGAGCATGGTGATCAGGTCATGATTTAAATGCACGTAACAGTTCAAATAATGTACCAGTAAGGCCTTTTCGTGGACCACCCTGAGAATTTCGGGGGGCTAAAGCCCCTTAGGCCCCCCCCTGGCTACATGCCTGCCTGCAGGTGAAACTTTCAAGAGAGAATGCTTCTGCAACATGGCCAGACAGCCTGGAAAACTCTCAGTAACCTTCTGTGTAAGAAATGCTTTCCTCAACAAACAAAGCCTACCCCCAGGAAGAAGAAGAGGGCCCCCAAAGAGCATCTAGTCCCACCCCTTCTTCAACAAAAAGACTTCCTCCAGCAACAGTAAGAGTATCTCTCTTGAGGGAAAGCAGGGCTAAGGAAGAATGCCTGGATTATTGATTCAGGAAGGAGAAGGAGGGGTTGAGAATTAGGGGTTGAGGACAAGGAATTATGAAGGATGATAGTTTGGGGGGGCGGGCAGAGGAGGAGTTCAGGAGCAAAAAGGGATGAAAATTAAAAGTTTTAGGAAGAGGTTAGGGACCTTTGACCTTACAGATGGAGATAATTGGAGTCTGCAGCCCCCTCAAGAGATTTAGATACTTCCTGGAGTACAGCCTCCTATAGAGATGGAGTCAGTTATGGCATTCATAGAGCTGGAGTTAGATATGAAGTCTATGGCTTCCACTTGACATGGATCAAGTTATAAGAATCTATGACCTCCCCAAGAAATGGAGTCAGTTATGAGAGTGTATGGCCTTCTATAAAGATGGAATCAGTTATGGGAATGGCCTCCTCTAGACATGGAATCGGTTATGGTAATGTATGGCCTTCTCTAGTCATGGAGTTGGTTACGGGAATGTATGGCCTCCTCTCGAGATGGAATCCATTATGGGAATGTACGGCCTCCTCTAGGGATGGAGTTAGTTATGGGCATGTATGGCCTCCTCAGAGATAGAACTAGTTGTGGGAATCGGTGGTCTCCCCTAGAGATGGAGTTAGTTATGGAAATGTATATCCTCTTCTAGACATCTGGGCTGATGTGATTACCCTGCTTACCACTCTCCTCACTCAGGAGGAGAAGAGGCGGCTTTTGGTGGCTGCCCAGGCAGAAGTCATGAAGGCAGACCCCGACGATGGCAGGGACAGTGAGCTAGTTTTTCCCACGAAAGATGCCCCCTCCTGGGACTACAACACTGATGCAGGACGGCTGGCATTGGGGACATTTCACAGGGGCATTCTTGCAGCTCTGCCTCTCGTTTATCCAAAGGCTCTGAATATGTCTAAGTTTTATTACATCAAACAGGGACCTGAGGAGAGCCCTTTGGACTTATATGACAGAATCTGCCAAGTGACTCGCCAGTACACCAGCATAGACCCCTCAGACCTCAAAAATCCCAAAACTCTCAATCTTTTCATAGGAAGATCCGCCAGGGACATCCGTCACAAACTCCAGAAATTGGAGTGGGATGAAGGGATGCCCATCTCACAACTAATCAATATTGCGTTCAAGGTGTTCCACAACCAGGAATAGGCTGCCATAGAAAAGGAAGAACAGGATCAAAAAGCCCAGGTGGAAGTTCACACTGCCAGTGGGATTGCTGCTTTGGATGCCAGGGACAGGAGGGTGGAGGGAGAACAGCACAGAGAAAGAGCAGAAAGACCAGCCTGGGGAGAAGGGGGAAACAGGGGGGCCAAGGAGGTTTGTTGCTTTGGATGCGGCCATCTTGGGCACATCAGAAAACATTGCTTCAGGGGACAGAGGGGAGAGGCAAGGGACCGGGTCTTGTGACTAGGTCAGAAAATCGCCCTTGCCACTAGTGACCCTGTCGTGCGGCTTAAGATTGGCAAAAAGAGAGATTTTATTTTCGATAGTGGTGCCACTCAGTGTTCACAGAAGGTATCCGGGGCACTGAGCTCGGGGGGGGGGGGAGGCAAGCCTGGGTGGTGGGGGTCTCTGGGAAAGAAGCCAAAAGATCTTTCTTTAAGCCCATGGTGGGAGGAAGGGTCCTTTCCCATGAGTTCCTGTATATGCCCAAGTGTCCCATCCCCCTTCTAGGAAGGGATATCCTATGTAAGATCAGAGCACAGCTGACCTTTGGGCCAGAAGATATCATCCTTGCTGTCCCTGAAGAAGCAGCATGGAGGGCCCAAGTGTTTCTTAAGTACTCTCTTCTTTGTGATGGTTCTTCTCCTTATAACACTCCTGTTTTGCCTGTCAGGAAGCCTGCTACAAATGAACATCGTTTTGTTCAGGACCTGAAAGCCATCAATGCTATCACAGTTGAATTGCACCCGGTGGTGCCAAATCCTTATACTCTTCTCTCTACTATCCGTTCTTCTTGCTTTTTTAGCGTTTTGGATCTTAAAGATGCTTTTTTTCTCAATTAGAATAACCCCTGATAGCCAGGAAATGTTTGCTTTTGAGTGGCAGGGGACAGCAATGCCAGGCCTAGGCAACTTTGTTGGCAAGTTCTCCCACAGGGTTTCGTCAACAGCCCTACGATCTTCAGCCAGAGCCTCGCCTCAGAAATGGATAAATGGCCAGATCGCGACCAGGGGGTCCTTCTGCAGTACATTGATGACCTGCTTCTCTGTACAGATGATTTGGACACCTGTGAATGTCTCACCATCAGCCTTCTCAACTTCCTGGCAGAGGCTGGCTTCAAAGTATCCAAAAAGAAGGTGCAGTGTCCTTGCTGTCTTGGATGCCAAGGAGCCCCATGACTGCATTTCATGCATCGAGGAGACCTATTCTTCCAGGCCAGACCTGAAGGACCAGCCTCTGGAGCAAGTGGACCTGGAATACTACACAGATGGCAGCAGCAGCATTCAGGATGGGCAAAGGAGATTATTTATTTATTTATTTCCACCATTTCTACCCCGCTTTTTCTCAACCCCCGAGAGGGGACTCAGAGCGGCCTAACAACGCAAACAATTTGATGCCAAAAACACAGTATACATATAATAGAAAACCAAAAACAGTCAAAATTAAAATATATTAAATTACAGTTAGCATTAAAATCCATTGAAATACAATTAGCATTAAAATACATCATATACATTCACATAAGTTAAAAACAGTATTCCGTCCATAATAGAAGCATTGGGTCATGTCCACCAGTTTGCCCTTTCAATCCAATCTAAAGTGCTGTATCGTGCTAATATCGTGCGAATCCGGGTCCTTCTGCCGTTCCGCAGAGCAGTAAAAACATGGCTATTCAGGCAGGCATTCGGCCCATAGCCAACTGCCACTCATCTGTACCTGCTGGTTCGCTGCTAGCATGCCATTGCTAAATATTGCAATTGCCCGGCAATATGTTTTAATTCGGGTGTTTTAAACTGTTTTATTGTATTTTTATGTGTTTTACGTGTTTTTACTTGTACTGATCTTGTGAACCGCTCTGGGCGCCAGAGAGAGCGGTATATTAAGTTGAACTTAATAAATAAATAAATAAATAATGTGCAAACGCCTGGTCCCATAACCAGGATTTCACTTTTTTCCTGAATGCCAGGAGGGATGGGGTTGATTGTATATCAATTGGGAGTGCATTCCACAGATGGGGAGCCACCACTGAGAAGGCCCTATCTCTCGACTGTAGCCAGATCAGACTTCCCAAGGTACGGGCGCAGCTGGCACACGAGTCTTAACTGTGCAAAAACTCCCCTGGCCACCGCCGAGACCTGGGGTTCCAGGCTCAGCGATGAGTCCAGGATCACTCCCAAGCTGCGAACCTGCGTCTTCAGGGGGAGTGTAACCCCATCCAACACAGGCTGTAACCCTATGCCCTGTTCGGCCTTTCGACTGACCAGGAAGACCTGTCTTGTCTGGATTAAGCTTCAATTTGCTAGCCCTCATCCAATCCGACACAGCAGCCAAGCACCAGTTCAAAGTTTGGACAGCCTCCTTGGTGACAGGTGGGAAGGAGTGACAGATTTGGACGTCATCTGCATACAGATAACACCTTACTCCGAAACTCCGAATGATCTCTCCCAGCGGTTTCATGTAGATGTTAAATAACATCGGGGACAGTACTCAACCCTGAGGGACTCCACAAGACAACGGTTGCGGAGCCGAACAGGTGTCATCCAATGACATCTTCGGGAACGACCTTCCAGGAAGGACTGGAGCCACTGCAAAGCAGTACCCCTAAGCCCCATCTCTGCAAGGCGACCCAGAAGGATACTGTGGTCAACAGAATCGAAAGCCGCTGAGAGGTCCAGCAGAACCAACAGGGACACACTCCCCCTGTCGAGCTCCCGGCGTAGATCATCTACCAAGGCGACCAAGGCTGTCTCAGTACCATGTCCCGGCCTAAAGCCAGACTGTGCCGGATCAAGGTAATCAGTGTCTACCAAGAACCCCTGGAGTTGCAAAGCCACCACACGTTCCATGACTTTGCCCAAATAGGGGAGATTGGAAAATGGCCGATAGTTGACGAATTGAGTGGGGTCCAGTTATGGTTTTTTCAACAGCGGTTTTATAACAGCTTGCTTTAAGCTGGCTGGAATTTTGCCCTCCTGTAAGGAGGCATTAACCACCACCTTAACCCACTCTGCCAAACCCCCTCTGGCTTCTTTAATCAGCCAGGATGGGCAGGGGTCTAGGATGCATGTGGTAGGCCTCGCCTCTACAAGGATCTTGTCCACATCCTCAAGCTGAACCAATTGAAACGAATCCATTAAAACCAGACAAGCAGATGTAATGCTGTAGACTGGAGAAATTCATTTAAATGCTGAAATGCTGAAGCCTGGAGAAATGGATTCCTATATTGCAATTCCTATATTGCCTATATTCCTATATTGCTGTAATGCTGTAATTTGGAGAAATGCATTCGTAAACTGCTGCAATGCTGAAATGGTAACAGGGATGCTGGGAGTTGAAATACAGTGTGAGTTAACACAGAAGCCTGTTACTGAAGAATGTACAGACTGTTTATTGAAAGAGCATGTTGCTGCTTTTTTGTTTGTTTGAAGCTATATTAGTAAATTAAAGTTTTTGCCTGTTTTTTTATATGAAGACAAACTTTGTTCTTTTTGCTTCTGTTTGCTCAAATACCCATCAACCACCTTCTTGTTTTCTCTGCAACTGTGGATATAGAGGATTACATGTCCCATTATCCATCCTTTTATATGAACTTCTCATCATGATTTTCCCCAGAACATATGGACTGATGTTTTCAACTCCCCTCTATGAACTACTGGACTGCATTCTACCTTTTCCTTATGAAATAATGATATTATGAGATGTATTGGTGATGGTGGAAATGTTCCCATATGATTCCCAAACTATGTATCCCCTCCCTGCATGTTTTCTTTTCCCCATGTATCTTTTAAAAATATAAGAAAAAGCCATGTGTCTGTGCTACCAGCTGTTAGAAGATAAGATCAGGGCAATTGCATTCCAGACCGCACCTTTTGATTAGATCGTCAAGAACTATTGCAGAAAAATAATAGGGCTCTTCGGGTGTAAAAGCAGGGGCTATCCTGTTTTTCAATGAAGACCCCTTGTCTCTCAACAGGAGGGGCCTCAAAATTTCGGTTCCCCCTCCAGCTAAGGATGTTGGCATAATTATTCTATTCATCACAACAGGTTTTTTTTTCCGGCATCAGACCCCGGGAATCCCAGCGCCCTGTAAATATCATTTTATTTATTTATTATTCCTGAGACTTCCATGAAAAAATCGGTATCTGTCCTTTGTCACCAGGAAGGGACAGATTTGGCCAGTTCCCCATTTCCCACAGAAAACAAAAGACTTTTTCGGCTCAAAAGGCTGGAAACCTGGGACCTCAATGTACATAAGGACAAATTTAATCAAGACATTTCCAGCTACATTATCTTTTACAAATTCCCGCCTCCCACTCCCCATTCGCCAGAACAGAGGCAGCGCTGTTTCGCTATTGGCTCCAGCCCCAGCTGATACCAACATTCTATCCAATCAGTGTGAAGCTGGCCGGCACGCGGGGGTGGGAAATTTGAATTTTGACAGGCCTGTATAGCTATAAATATGGCATGTATTTTGAATGTAACTTTATGACTGCTTTGCAACAAGGATATTGTGGTTGTCATTGTCTTCAGCTGATAAGAATAAAGACATCGGTGGCATCTTCTTCCGGACTTCTTTGGTGAGATTATTTGGGCAAGGGATTTAAAAAAATTTAACTCGCCAGAGGTTTTACTGAAATCCTCGCTTTAGGGGTACTTCTGGGCCTCTGCCCCCTCCGGGCCAGGCTACTTCCAAATTGCTTGATAACACATTATTGGAGTCTATAGCTGAAATGCAGTTAATTATTGGACTCCATGGCCACACTTTGAAATGGAGTTTTTATTGGAATCAATGGCATCACCTCAAGATAGTTATGAGAATCTATGGCTTCCCATAGAGATGGAGTTATGGGGATATCTAGATTTTCCTCAATGTGGAGTTAGTTATGCAAATGCATGGCCTCCTATAGAGATGCAGTTAAATGTATGAATGGCCCACCATATTATTCCCATTGTGATCCCTTTGCTAGAGCAGGGAAACATTACAATGGAGCCTCTGCCTTCCCAATTTCCCATTGGCTTTTAATGCATCCCAGTTTATCTTTTCTCTTCTCTTCCCTTCCTTCTTGTCTGGTTTCCAAATTCCTGCAAAAGTTGCTCGCATTCATTCCATTATGACAATAAATATTTCTCCTCCTATACTATTGACTTACTTGATAGAACACCTTTAATGTCCCAGTCATCTGCAGAGAGGGCCATGTGGATCAGTTTCCCAAACATGAGTACGCTATCCGTTTGTCATCCAGGAGGAAAGATTCCCTGCAAAGTTCAATAAGCAAATCAATGCAAGGCATCCCCTTCAGATAACTGAAGTCCTATATCTGGGTTGAATTAATGAGGCCAAAACGTCTGGGGCATCACTGAATGGAGAGAGGAGCTCTTTCCAGTGTCATTGGCCCCATCTACATGGCCATCTACATTTAATGCAGTTCAGAGCTAGTTAGAAACTGCGGCATCCAAGCAACCGACTCCCATGAAAAGTGTGCAAAAGGAAGGCCTTAATGTACCTGCAACTGGCTCCAGGGTTTCCTGCTTTCTTCAATGTGAGTTGAAACCACATTAAATGGAGAGTGTAGATGGGGCCATAGAATAGTAGGGAAAGAGGAAAGGAGATTGGTGTCCACCACCTTGAGGCCGTTTGAAGTAATATAGCTGCTAGAGTAAATTGTATTGGCTTGAGTGTTGGACTTTTAAAGGTTGGGATTAAATAATAATAATAATAATGTATTATCTGCCTCTTCTTGTGGCTCTCTAACTACATCTCCCAAGATCCCATAGCATTGAGCCATGGCTGTTAAAATGGTATCAAACCGCATTCATTCTATGGTGCGGATACACCTTGGGTGACCTTACAGCAAGCTATGCTGTCAGCCAAGCCAATATTATGTCATAGCATAGTGCAAGAGATAAACTATTTTAGAACTAAACCTTGCTAAGAAAACTCTAGGACAGCGGTTCCCAACTTTTAAAAAACTTGTGGAGCCCTTTCTAGAGTCAATTTCTATGGCAGAATCCCAAAGTCATGTCATGGGGGGAGGAAGAGGGGATCAATAATAAGGGAATGTAAAGTAAAGAGATATCTCAACAATGTCCACAGTGTCCACACAATGAAATCAAATGTTAATTTTTACCATAATAACTAAATGCTCATGATATTATCAAAACTTGGCTGTAGATAAAGTCTTCCAATTTTCAATAAATCAAACCATTTGTGTTACAACAGAACCAGAGTGCACTGTAATGCAACAGTAGGCCTAAATTAAGGCATAGCATAAAATAACCTGTTAACCAGAGCTTTCCAAATGTTTCGTCTTGCTGCCACGCTTTTGAGAAACACATACGTTTCATATAATCTTTACTAAACAAGGTTTAGTTGAGTCTAGTTTCTTCTACACCTGCTTCATGGGGTTCATCACAAACATGATTGTCAACAGATTTTCTTTTCTTAATGGGAAACTGATCAATTTTCATGATAATTGCCACAAGTCAATCAACAAATTGTTCAAATTATAAATGTTAGTACCTATACTGGAACTCCCTTCTGAAAGACATCAGAATGGTTCCCTCCCTATTGACTATCAGATGCCAGATAAACCTTTCTCTGGAATCAGGCCTTTGATGAAGAGTAATACAAGAGTGATAGGTGCCATACTAACATTTGGGCTCAGACTTTTTTTGTGCAGCAACTTTATGGACAAGTGGCAATTCGACGGATAATGGCTTTGGTTTATGTTTATTTAGTTTTAACTATACCTAAAGTGTTGAACATATTTTAATCTGTTACATGTTCTATTATGGTCTAACTGCTTCATTATGGGTTGTTGTGAGTTTTTTTGGGCTTCTTTATTGTGTTTCAATTGTTATTTTTCTATTATGTCTACTTATTTTATCCCAATGCACCTTGTATGTTTTACAGCTTGTTGTTAGCTGCTTTAAATCTCCAATGGAGGAGAAAAGTGGGATATATATAAACAAACAAATAATATACTTGAACAGCACCAGCACTCCACTTCTGTAGGGATTCAACTTTTCTGGAGGTTTTTAAATGATTCTATTTTTAATTTCTTATTCTTCTTTCATGCAATTTTTACTTTTTCCCCCTAGACCTCCTGGGAAGAGCCGCCACCGACTAGGGTCAACTTGAAGGCCCAGAACAAGAAACAACCGAGACAAATCCTTGGCAGTAAAAGGGCTTTTGGCTTAAAGCTTCACCCAGGCTTCATCAAAATTGAATCCAGAGGTGATGGGACTCTGCTTACCTGGAGCACACCCCGCTGGGGACGCTCTCCGGTCTCTGTTCTTCGCAACCGCTATCCCGAAGCCAGTTGACCAGAGAAGCAGGCATTCCAAGGGAGGGATCCGCAACAAGGCGGAGGGAGCATTGGAACCCAGTTCCAGGCTCCGATTGGCCCTGCAAGGGCTCAGCAGAAGGCAGCCCGGCAACGGAACCCTGGACCTGGCAACCAGCATGGCAAACAGAGCAGGTGGGGGCCCCAAGGATGTCCCCCACCATTGGCATTCGAGGGAATGGCTTCCCAGAGCAGCCACCTTGCCACTCACATACCTCTCTCTATTAAATCTGATTTAAACGTTAGCTGTTGAGTCTCTGGTGGCTTCTCTGTCATTGGGAGTAGTGAATCTGCTCTGGATTTTAGACTGATCTTTACAGAGCTGTTGTCAAGCACCCCCCCCCCCCCCAATGATTGGAACCATGACAGAGAGACCAGTAGAGAGTGGGAGCTCAAAGCCTGGTTGGTTGAACATGTGAACTAATGAATGAAACTTTATCTATACCCCACCACCATCTCCCCAAAGGGACTCCGGGTGGCTCACAGTGGACTTGATAGCTCCCTGGATATTTTCTAGACAAAGCTCTTTCCCACTATAATAAAAAGTAACCCCTTTAATAAATGTGCACTGTGATGCGTTATCCGAATACTTAATTCTGTGTCCTCTTTGTCTCCTGTGTCTTTCTCTCTCCCTTTCACCTCTTGGAGCTGGCCCCAGTAACTGCTTGACCCCATAGCCCCCACAGCCCTCAGAGTGGGGCCTCCTTCCCTCTTTTCCCCAGAATATAAGCTCCCTTCACCCCAACTAACCCTGAGCCAACCCTTATTATTTATTATGTATTGAAACCATTTATATTCTGCCCTTCTCACCTTGAATGGGACTCTGGACAGAACACAACATACCATATTTCCGGCATATAAGACGCCTGGGTGTATAAGATGACCCCCAACTTTTCTAATTAAAATAGAGAGTTTGGGATATACTCACCGTATAAGACTACCCCTCTTCCAACGCACACCAAATAAATATTTTTAAAGCATCAGATTTGATTTAAATATGGTAATTTTCCTATTACGGTACCTCCTTCTCTGCCTCTCAGATCTCGCACCTGCACCGCTTCACTGCAGTCTTCAGGAGCGAGGTCTGAGAGGCAGAGGAGGAATGGTAATAGGAGACAAGGGCAGGCCAATGTTTTTCTGGGCCCAGAGTTACACTATCTCTTTTTTCCATACCCTGGGTGCTCCGGACGCCTGCAGCTTGCTCCACCCTTCACTTATACCTTCCTGGTGAGGCGCCCCTTCACCTCACCATCAGGACCGCATTAAGTCCACGAATCCTGATGAATGGATTTGTTTCTACCGTACTTGTACAGCGGCGCCCTTAATGCTTTCATACAGTCGCTGCATGTGACAGGGATGCGGCCACTGCCATTTTTGAGCTCCCCTCACCATATGCGGCAACAACAGATTCTCCAATCCGGATTGGAAGTTTCTTCGCCCACTCTATAAGACGACCCCCGGTTATAAGTTGACTCCCACATATAAGACGACCCCTGACTTTTGAGAATATTTTCTTGGGTTAAAAAGTAGTCTTATATGCCAGACAATATGGTATGTTGTTTATATTGTTACTTTAATAAATTTTACTATGCTATGTTTTAACCTATGTCTGACCGGGCTTGTCCCAATGTAAGCTGCTCTGAGTCCCTTTCGGGGCGATGGTAGTGGAATACAAAAATAAAGTTGTTATTATTTGGCAAACATTCAATGCCGGAACATAAAACAAACTGTAAATATACACAAACACTAAAATCAGTTATATTGAGCCTGTGTAGGTACCCTAGCTCCCATAACTGGGTTCCCCCGATATCCACGGACCCCCTCTTATGTGTGTATCATATAATACTTTATGTTTTATGTAAAACTTTTGGAGATCTGAAGCCACTGAAGCAAGAGTCTGGTAACCGTTCACCGGCACCTCTTGACCCTGGAGTTTCCTCCAGGGTTTTTCCTGGGCATCAAAACAATGGACTGAAGCACCTATCATCACTGGAATCAATCTATCTCCATTGATTCCCATAAGACCGACTATACATGGGACAACAGGATCCATACACTGGGTCGCCCGCTTTTTGTGCAGTTACCTGGACACAAAAGGAATGGTAATCACCTGACACTCCTCCAATATGGCAGAAGGTCCTGCCCCTCTTCTCCACAATGCCATTTTTCCTTTCCCAGGAATGGATTCCATAATCTACTCACCTTGGACAATATACTGATATGGAGCACAATGGACATTAGCACCAGAGGGGTTAGAGTCATTCACTGAGGACCCATGACACAATTATACTAATAATAAAAACCATCGGTCCAAATGACCCCTCCTTGTTCGTCCCAAAGTTGGGACACAGTATTCCACTCAGTAAACTCTGTGTTCTCTCCCCCCCCCCGTCATCCTGCCCCATCAGCTATTGGAGGGCAGAAATCTGCATTGGAAGTGGGGAATGCTCTTTGATTAGCTGATGATCACTGTAGTCCTGCCTCAAAAAGAGAATCTGTCCAGCTGATGTGACATCAGAGACTGGCTCCACCAATCAGTGTGAAGCTGTCCCCAGCTGGGCATGAGAAGAAAAAACGAAAGACCTTACTGTATAAAAATGTCTTTTATTCTTGTCAAACGTGTTGGTTTCCTTTTGTGGCTTACCGAGGGCTATCATCCTTTCCAGCTGGATTGACGAAATTGCCTCCGTGGCTGCTTCTTCAACTGGTGGGACTTCTTGATGGGGGAACACTGTGTTATGGCTTCTTAGTCTCGCCAGACACGGATCCACAGGCTGCCGGCTGCTGGTACCTGTTATCTGCTTAACGGATCCTGGTATCCATACATTGGTTTTCTGTATCTGTGGTCCGGATCTCACTATCCACAACCCCTTTAAATTGCTCTATTTCAAAGCGATCCAAGGTGCTGACTCTATTTCTTTTTCTCTTCTCATCCCCTTCTCTTTCCTCCTCTCTTCTTCCTCTCCTCCTCCTTCCCTTTCCTCTGTTCTTCTTTTTCTCCTTCTCTTCTTTTTTTCCTTTTCAGGGCCCTTCCACACAGCCCTATATCCCAGAACATCAAGGCAAAAAAATAAAAACCCACAATATCTGCTTTGAACTTGGTTATCTGAGTCCACACTCAGATAATGTGGGATTTCCTGCCTTGATATCCTGGGATATAGGGCTGTGTGGAAGGGCCCCTAGTCTTCCTCCTCCTTTTGTTCCCCTTCTTCTTCCTTGTCCTCATCTTTCTTTTTTCTCCATCCTTTTTTATTCTCTCTTCCTCATGTTCTTCCTCTCCTCATCTGTTCTCCTCCTGATTCTTGCTTTTCCTCCTCTTTCCCTTGTTCTTTCTCTTCTCCCTCCTCCTTTTTCTTTCTTTCTTCTTTCCCTTCCTTCCTCTTCTTTCTTCCACCCTCTTCCTCTTCTTTGTCCTCTCTTTCTCTTGTTCATCTTCTTTTGTCTCCGTCCCGTTCCTTTTTCCTCTACTTCTTCCTCATCCTGTTTCTCTCATCCGTTTCCTTTTCTCCATCCTTTCTCCTTTTCCTCTTCCTCTTCTGTTCTTTCTCCTTTCTGCCTCATCTTTTCTCCTTTTTCTTCTGCCTCAACCTCTTTTCCCTGTTCTTCCTCAACTCATTCTTTTTCCTCCATCCTCCTTCTTTCTCCTCCTCCTCTTCCTTTCCTTTCTCCTGCTTCCTTCTTCTCATTTGTATTCTGCCTTCTTTTTCCTCCTGCACTTCTTCTATTTCTCCTGTTTGTCCTTTTCTCCTTCTCTCCTTTCTAAATCGTTTTTATAGAACCTCTTTCAAGCCAAATGTCACCCACTGGCTTCCACTTTCTTCAATGGCTAAAGATGTAATTATGGTTTTATAGGGATTCCGTGATCTAAAGGTTTGCTCTATCACTTAATTTACCCCCAACAAACTTGCTTTGATAAAAGATGTCACTGAGTATGATTTATTTTGAGAACCAAAGGCCAAGTGGCAAGAAAGGGGCAGATGCCTTCTTATAGACTTCTGAAACATTTTAATTTGCAGATAGAAAAAAACCACACAAAAACATTAATTCAAAAGCACTACAAGAAATGGGAATTGATCCGTCAGCGATAAGACATCTATCATCCAGGATTTGATCCTGGATGAGAGGGCGGGTCTGGCGTGCATCAGAGACATGGTTGGACGAGCTGGGTGGGGTAAATCTCACCCAGCTGTGCCCACCGGGTTTCGGGGTGCATCAGCAGGCTAGGTCCAGGGGGCGGGGAGGTGGGGTTGCCATGATCTTTCGGCAGTCCATCGCCCTGATCAGATGCACCGTCCCGCAATCTACAGGGTTTGAGTGTGTCTACTTGAAGGTGGGAGTTCGAGACAGCTGGGGGATCCTGCTGGTGTACCGTCCACCCTGCAACCCAGCAGTTTCCCTGTCTGAGCTAGCAGAAGTGGTCTCAAATTCGGCCTTGGCCTCCCAACAACTGAAAGTTGTGGGAGACTTTAACATCCATGCCGAGACCACATTGACAGGTGCAGCTCAGGACTTCATGGTTGCCATGACAACCATGGAGCTGATTCAAATAATATCTGGCCCCACTCATCAGGCAGGACACACGTTGGACCTTGTTTTCATTGTGGATGGTGGGACAGTCAGAGTGGAAGAGCAAAACATCCTTCCATTGTCATGGTCTGACCATCATCTGATCTGCTTAAGAATTGCCGTGTCCTCTAACCTCCGTAGGGGTGGTGGACCCATTAAGATGGCCCGCTCCAGGAGACTTATGGATCCTGAAGGACTCCTGAGGTCTCTTGGGGATCTTCCTATCTTGGAGACTGACGATCCTGTTGACGTCCTGGTTGAAATAATAGCGAGATGGCCAGGGCGATTGACACGATCACTCTCGAACGTCCCCTCTCCTTGCGTAGAACCGACTCCTTGGTTCACTGAGAAGCTGGCTGTGATGAAGCACTGGAGAAGGGGTCTAGAGTGGATCTGGAGGAAGTATCGCGATGTATCTGATCAAATACGAGCTAAAGCCGCTATTAAAGCTTATTCCGCGGCTTTGCGAGCAGCCCAGAAAGTTTTCTCGACTGCCCGGATAGCATCTGCAGCAAATAGACCTTTGGAGTTGTTCCGAGTTGTTGGGGAGCTCCTCAGGCCTCCTGAGGCTGGGGGGCTTCTCGAAGACTCGGCAACTCGGTGCTGCAATTTCACGCACCATTTTGCAGGCAAAGTTGCTCAGATACGCCTCGAGCTGGACACCAGTTTAAATGTAGTGCCAGATGAGGTAACTGAGGCACCTGTCTGTTCCATCTTTTGGGATTCTTTTCGTCTTGCTCTACCTGATGACGTGGAGGGGATCCTTGGGGCTGTGAGAGAGACCACTTGCACTCTGGATCCTTGCCTTTCTTGGCTAGTCAAGCAGGCGAGGGAGAGGTTGCTGGATTGGTTTGCTGCTATAATAAACGCTTCCTTGAGTCAGGGAATATTCCCGTCCTGCTTTAAGCAGGTGGTGGTAAAGCCTTTGTTAAAAAAAGACCTCCCTTGACCCATCAGTATGCAACAACTATAGGCCATTTTTCAACCTCCCTTTCCTGGGCAAGGTCTTAGAGCGGGTGGTCACTTCTCAGCTCCAGGGCTTCCTCGATTACACCAATTTTCTAGATCGTTCGCAGTCTGGCTTCAGACCCGGGCACAGTACCGAGACGGCATTGGTCTCCTTGGTGGATGACCTCCGCAGGGAACTGGACAGGGGGAGTGTGACCCTGCTGGTGCTCTTGGATATCTCAACGCTTTCGATACCATCGACCATGGTATCCTCCTGGGGAGACTTGCTGGGATGGGACTCGGGGGCAGAGTCCTACTGTGGCTCCGGTCCTTCCTGGAGGATCGTTCCCAGTTGGTGAAGCTGGGGGACTCCTGCTCGGACCCCTGGCCATTGACCTGTGGGGTCCCGCAAGGTTCTATTCTGTCTCCTATGCATTTTAATATCTACATGAAACCGCTGGGAGAGGTCATCCAGGGTTTTGGAGTTGGGTGCCATCTCTATGCAGATGATACTCAACTCCATTACTCTTATCTCTCGGATACTGGACTGGTGTCTGGCTGCTGTGTCGGTCTGGATGAGGACGAATAGGCTGAAAATTAATCCCGATAAGACAGAGGTTCTCCAGGTCAGTTGGGGTATAGGGTGGCAACCTGTGCTGGACGGGGTTGCACTCCCCCTGAAGTCACAGGTCCGCAGCTTGGGGGTCCTCCTGGACTCAGCACTGACACTCGATATGCAGGTGTCTGCGGTGGCTGGGAGGGCCTTTGCACAATTAAAACTCGTGCGCCAGCTGCGACCATACCTCGTGAAGTCTGACTTGGCCATGGTGGTCCACGCCTTAGTTACTTCTAGACTGGACTATTGTAATGCACTCTACGTGGGGTTTCCCTTGAAAACGGCTCGGAAACTTCAATTGGTCCAACGTTCAGCAGCCAGGTTAATAACTGGAGCAAATTACAGGGAGCGGTCAACCCCCCTGTGTAAGGAGCTCCATTGGCTGCCATTTATCTTCCGGTCCCAATTCAAGGTGCAGATCATTACGTATAAATCCCTAAATGGTTTGGGACCCACCTACCTTCGTGAGCACCTCTCCTCCCACAAACCTGCCTGGTCCCTTCGTTCCTCGGGGAGGCCCTCCTTTCGCCCCCTCCATTATCACAGATCCGACTTGTGGGAACGAGGGAGAGAGCCTTCTCCTCTGTGGCCCCCCACTTTGGAACACATTGCCTAGCGAGATTAGGTTTGCCCCCACCCTGGAAACTTTTAAGAACAACCTCAAGATGTGGCTTTTCTGTTGCGCTTTCGGAGAATGATCCCACATGTCCCTTGTCATTCTCCCTAAAAATGGGCGTCCTCACATTGCATTGTCTTAGAACCTCACCTATAAATATATATGTTTTAATCTTATCTCATCCTCATTTTTTATCACTGTATTTTGCACATGTGGCCCGCTCCTTTTATTTTGATTGTTTTAGTTTACTTGAAATGTTGTTTTATGTTTTTATGTTATTGTATTGATATGTATTTCTGGGCTTGACCTCATGTAAGCCGCCCCAAGTCCCTTCGGGGAGATAGTGGCAGGGTACAAATAAAGTTTATTATTATTATATTACTATCAATCATAATGTTGAATATGTGAATCAACTGTGTGTCCTGTAGTTTTACAGTATTTCCCCTGAATTCAGCATCTAATAATGAATATATAATAAATGAAAATATATGATTATTAATACTATAATATTAATATTATATTATTAGTAATAGAATAATCTAATATTATTAATATAATAATTAATCATCATCCAAAAACAAATATATAATACATAAATGCATTATTTATGATAAATGTATGGTACATGTGAAAGAACAACCACGTATTTCAATCATTCTCTTATGCTTTATGTCTTAATTGTTGATTATGTTATTAGTATAATTATGTTTATTTGATTATTGATATTCTGCTTTTCATTTTGATGTTAATATTTCTTTTGTTCAAAGTTTATAGTTATTATTTTGTATTATTCTGAGGTGTGTGTATTTGCTAAGGGCATTGAATGTTTTGACTTTTTTGTGTGTAAGCCTCCCCGAGTCCCCTCGGGGAGAGAAGGCAGTCTATAAATAAAGTTTTATTATTTATATAATTAATAATAAAATAAATAATAATATATTACTGACATATTAGTACTAATAATAAATATTAGTAATATTAAATTATATTGTTAGTAATAACATAATATAATTAGTAATAATTTTATTTATTATTTATTTATTTTGCATATTTTTATCCCGGCCTTCTTACCTCCGGAGAGGAACTCAGAGCGGCTTCAGGTAGGACATAATATTATTATTATATTTAAGGTTATGGCTTTCCCTTCCTTTCTGGGCCTTAACAATATTGTTATTTCCTTAAATTCAGCATCTATATGTATATTATTATATTATTGTATATTATTATTAATAAATATAAATATAATACATATTATTAGTAGTAATATAATAATTCACCATCATTTTTAAATTATTAATATATCTAAAGTTATGTATTTCCCTTGCATTCAGCATCCAATAATATATAATGCATACATATATTATTATTATTAATAATATAAATAAATGTAATATATTGAATTAATATTAGTAATACATTAATAATTATTACCATCAACATTACTAAAATATTTAAGGTTACATGTCTTCCCTGAATTCAGCATCCAATAATAATGTAATTTATTAATAATACAATATAATTAGTTATAATGTAATAATTATAATAAACAATAACATTGTTGTTCTTATTTTTAATAATAATATATTTAAGGTTATAATATATATTTAAGCAACATTTTCCCACCTTCCCTTCCTTTCTGGGTCGAAGAATAATAATAATAATAACAACTGGATTGATTTCCCGCCCTATATATTGAGAAATATATTGAGCAAACGAAAAGAGGACAGAGGAGAAGGAGAAACAAGGGTGTAACATAGCCAACTGGGCATGCGCGGTGCGCGGTTGGCTACACTCTACTCATAGCTGGACTCACTCCACCTCCTTCGCCCCTTTCCACTCGGCGCCTGCGCAGAACGCCTTTGACGGCGTTTCCAATTGGAAAGCGTAACCAACCTTGCTTTTTTAGAGGGGGAAAACATGGAGGCGTTTTATCCCCGCCTCCTTTGTGGCATTGATGGGCGCGTCAGGCGTCCAATAGCCGCGCGGAGGCTTCCAAAAGGCGACTCCTGAGTGGTGGGTGAGGATTGGGGAAAAAGAGGCGGGGCCGAGGAGTGCTGTCCCGGCCTCCTTTGTGACATTGATGGGCGCGCCGGGCGTCCAATAGGTGCGCGGGGACGTCCAAAAGGCGGCTTCTGAGTGGCGGGTGAGGATTGGGAAAGGGGCGGGGCAAGGAGGGCGAGGGGAGCGATCGTTCGGTCGAGAGGTTTTTGTTTTTTTTGGTGTGTGTGCGTCTCCGCCTCAGTGTGGTGCGAGGCAGGCGAAGGGAGAGGAAGGAAGGAGGGAAGGTAGGCCGCGCGCGCCCGTCCATGGCGGCGCGGAGGTAGGCCCCGGCCGCGCCATGGAGGACAAGGCGGGCAAGGAGGAGGCCGAGGCGGAGATCCAGGAGCTGCACGGGCCCGAGCACTGGTTTAGCAAGTGGGAGCGGCAGTGCCTGGCCGAGGCCGAGCGCGACGACGAGGGCGCCCTCCCGCCGGGCCTGCAGGGCGACGAGGACGAAGAGGAGGAGGAGGACGACGAGGCCGCCGCCAGCGCCGCCGCCGCCGCCGCCCCGCAGCCCGAACACCGCAAGCAGCAGAAGCTCTGGCACCTCTTCCAGAACTCCGCCACCGCCGTGGCCCAGCTCTACAAGGGTCAGTCAGCCCGCCGCCTCAGGGAGGGGCCCAAGATGGCCGCCGGGAGGGAAGGGAACGCCGGAAGGGGCCCCCCAGCCCGCTGGGGGGGAGGGGAAGTGACGTCTCTTTGCCCCCCTCAAAAGAGGAATAGGGCGGGGATTCTCCCCTTCATCACACCCCGCCGCACACGTGTGTGCGCCTACAGACGTCCGCAGACACGCGTGTAGCCCTCCACAGGCCTAGAAACACATTTTAGGCCTGATTTTTTCCAATAAGATTGTATATGTGTCTATCTATATACATATCCATTTATGTATTATAGATAGATAGATAGAGACACACACACGGGCAAACTTTAGTCCTGGTGTTTTGGACTTCAACTTCATGATTCCTAACAGCTGGTGGGAGTTGAATTCCAAAACACCTGGAGGGCCAAAGTTTGCCCATCCCTGGTCTATATATACATATCCATGTAAAGATATAACGGCATTTGTATGTGTGTCTGATATAACTTTGAATGTAGGTATGTATATCTATATATATTAGTGGAGGGCTGGTTTGCCCATGCCTGATATATCTATCTATATAATATATATATCCGAGCCACGCCGGATGTGGCGACTCACAAGTACGAATAAATAAATAAATTTTTATATAGCTAAGCATGTAGTCATACACACATATATACACATGAATACATATCCGTAAGTGTGTGTGTTATGTATTTGCATGTGTTTTACACAGGGTATGTGCATGTTTTATGTACCTGAGTATTCAGTATGTTTATGTGTGTGTATATATGCACAGATATTTCCATGCATGTATATAATGGTTTATATATGTATATATAAGTTTACATGCACACATATATTCGCACAGTACTCAAACACAAATTCTCTTTATGTACATACACATATGTTGGTGTATGTGTATATGTATACACACATGCATATCAAGAGAGTGGATTGAGTATGTTGTCACGTATTTATATGCATATAATGGCATATATATAGATATAAACATACATGTGTACACATATCTATTTACACATTTATCAATGTGTAAATATTTCTATGTGTAAATATTTCTATGTATTAAGCTTGTTTCCATATACACACATGATCTATCTATCCGTATGTGTGTATGTTTACAGAAACATGCTGAAGGTATGTATGTAGAAAATTACATCTCAATAGATGTATAATATAGGCATACATATATACATGTGTGTATGTAGTGGTACATAAGTAATTATATATATAAAAAGACACAGCAACATACTCAATACCCTCTAGATAGAGAGTATGTGTGTGTATATATATATACACACACACAAATAAATACATATATCCTCTCTGCATATATACATGCATGTATACGTCTCTGTGGGGGGGGGGAGTTCTCTTTCCCTCCCCAACTTTTCTTTTCTGAAAGGAATGTGGGGCCTGTGAGGGGAAAGAGGCCTCCGCCCACCGACTGATCACACAAAATGGCGTGCGGAAGCTGCCTCCTTCCCTTCCCAACAATACAAATGGCAGGAGGACCGGGACTGTTTGTTTTGTTAAATGGTTTGGGGGGGGGGGGGCTGAGGTTCCTTTATGCCCTCTGATATATTCCCTTGTTGACCCCCACCCTTTTTGTTAGTCTGGATTCTTCCTGGTGCATTCAGCCCTTCCCTGTCAGACCCTTCCACTCACAAAATGGATGGGGGAGGGAGGCAATGAAAAAAAGGGGGTTAAAATGTGTGTGGATATCTCTCTCTGTATTTGAGTATTTCTAAAAGCGGATGTTTTAGATGCGTATTAAATGGCGTCTCCCTTTCCTCCTCCCTCTCCCCCCCCTCCAACAACACTGGACAGTTTATGAGCTCCCCTTCATACAGTGAGGCACATGGGAGCTTCCACTAGGCTGTCATCTCCCCTTTTTCCTCCCCTGAGACTTAGTTGGGTCCATGATGGCTTTGTGCCCCTCTTCCTTCCTTCGGTGGTAAAGCCTCCTATTTCCTCCCCTTCCCTCGTCCCTCCCGGCTGGCGGTTGAACAAAATGGCGAAGCTCAATATGGCTGGGGAAGAGAGAGAGAGACTAGATTTGCATTGATTCCAACGAGAAGTGTTTTTAGAGAAACTTCAACTTCCAGAAGCCTCAGCAGCCTTAGCCAATGGGTGGGGGTTCTGGGAGCTGAAGTCCAAAACACCCAGAAGACCAAGAGCCTTTATTTGAGAGGGGAAAGTCTTTCTTTGGGGGGGGGGAAGCTGTGAGATGCAAAGGCAGACATGAAAGACGGGAGTTTTCCTGTATATCGTTTGGGACTTCAACTCCCAGCATCCTTGGCCCGTCGTCAGAATTTCTGGGAACTGAAGTCCAAAAGACCTGGAAGAATAGAGTTTGGGAAGCATTGAATTAGAAGCTGGCTTGAGTGAATGGAAACGAACAAAAGCAGACATGAAATACAAAGGTTTTCATATATTTTTTGGACTTCAACTCCCAGAAACCTCTGTTGCCTTGGCCAGTGATCAGGGGTTCTGGGAGCTAAGGTCCAAAACGCGTGGAATGCCAGAGTTTGGGGAAATATGCTGGCTGAGTGAATAGTAATTAACAAAAGCAGGCCTGAAAACAATGTGTTCATGTGTTTTATTTCTCCACTTTTTCCTTCGTATCTTCCACTCTATTCTTTTACCCCCCCCCCCCCCTCCCACAGACCGCGTTTGCCAGCAGCCAGGTCTCTCGCTTTGGGTTCCTTTCCAAAATGCAGCCACTGCTGTCACCAACCTGTACAAAGGTGAGCAGGGATTTGGGGTGGGAGGAAAGAGGCAGAGTGCCATGGGAGACTTGGGGGGGGGGGGAGACTTTGAAGAGATAAGAAAGGTCAAAAGAAGGCTGCAAAGTGGATCAGGGGTTGGATAATGCAGGTTGGCAGGCCAACTTGCAAAATGGGGTTGGACTGGATATCCTTGTGGTCTCTTTCAACTTGTTCTGTGATTCTCTTCCCAACTCTAAATCCTGTTAAGGAATAAAGCAAGTAGCGGGCCTTTGGATGTGTTTCCTTCCATGTGCCTTGAGTATTATTTGCTGTGTTCGTAGTTGCACATAGCAATGGGCAGCCTTTGGCTGTGGTATCTGATTTTTACGAATTTGATAAATACTAGTACTTGTGTTCTCCTAATCAAAGTATTTCTGGGTCTTTTTTAAATAACCAGAATCAAGTTGGTTAGACAGTTCCGCTTCCTCCCTATTTTGTGTTGATATTTCATGCAATTGTTATGTACAATGTTAAACTCAGAAGCAAAAGGTGATGGAAGTTAGAGCAAGCAAAGTCCAGGCCTTCAAGTCATCTGAATAAGAGTGGCCCTGGGAATTTCGTGGATTTTTCTTGAGAAAACTTAATTGGTTTGTCATTAACTGGTTCACATTATAGTTTGTAAATAAAGCAGTGTTGTACAGGCTGTCTCATGTAGGGGACTGGTAATTGCACCTTTCCAATCTGCCAGGGATTGACACCTTATTGGTGTCCATTTTTTCTCTGGAAAATTCTTCCCTGGTGGTGGGGATCCATTGTAGGCATTCAGTGGCATTAGAATGGTAGCAGCAATTTAGTTTCTCCTTCTGAAGAGTCTCCTAAGGAGCACAGTGATGCAAAGTCAAACATATTCATCTTCATTGAGATTGAATCAGTAGAAATACTTGACTACAGTCACAGCCTTTAGCATTAGCCCTCATTAAGCTCAGTTGTCTTTGGCTTTCATTGCTGGTAGTCTAACAACTCCTCCCCAGCTCAAGCACTATTTAGGGTCAGTGATGTTGAAACACTTAAGATGACTTCTTATAGAAAGCTGTGGTCTGAATCCCATTGGTTGGTCTTCACTAGGGTAGATTCATGGAATCAGTTGTTGAATGCTGAGTCAATACAGGTCAATGCCATTGGTTCGTTGGGTCTACTGTAAAGGTGGGTGTGTAGGAGTACATGGAAGGCTAGAATAGAGGGATATTATGCAGTCCCAGATACTTCCTATTTCCTTTTTTTATTACTTCAAAATCTCATTGGAATGCTTGTTATTTTATAATATACTGGATATTCATGCCTCCATCTTTCAAGTGACATTTTGCTTCTGTGTTTCCTGTATTTCTGTCCCTTAAGATTAATCCTTGTATTGCTCATCTAAGGAATGTAAAAGTGTGTGGTTTTTGCAGATTCCTGAATATTTTGAGGCTGGGTTGTTGTTCAGTTAAAGTGGTACTTGGACATTCCTTTGTAGTTCAGTGTCTTGGGGCATCCATTTTTCCAAGAAGCATAAAAAACTGTTGACCAATGTCCTTGAGAATTCAGTCTTACAAGGGAGTAACTTAGAGGTGGATGTTTCTGTGATATGTGTGTTAAAAGCAGGGTATTCCAGGTTGCCTAAAATTAGGGACATTGACTCCCTGGAATGCGGTCCAGTTTGGGCTTTAGAGGGAAACAGCAAGATGCTTTGGTTTCCTAGAGAGCAAAGTGGCCTTTTAGAGCTTGGTGCTTGCTCTGTGTCCAGACTGCAACGGGACACAAAGACTAGCACAGTGCTATTTATATTGACTTCTAAACTAATGTTGATCTTCCTAACACCCAGCAAATTACAAACCAGTTGGTATCTAGAATGTAGATGACAAGGCACTTAGTTATTTCTAGCTGTTGGAAGGATAGAATCTACTGGAAAGGTCAGAGTAAATAAGTTATTAGAACTTGTCTTGGTGTTGGGCTACTAGGGTTTAGTAGATCCATTTGTGACAATACCTCATGATTTTTTGTCCAGTGAGAAAGCTGTGTCTGTTAGTTTCATGACAGACAGGGAGACCTTTGGTGTTTTAAGGACAGGATTTCATGAGCTTCAGCCAACTTCATGCACCTGAGAAAATGAGTCCACGAAGCTTTATGCCAAAATAAATTAGGTTAGTCTTGTAGATGTCATAAGATAGTTCTCCTTCCCTTTCTATGACAACAGGAAACAGATATTTTCTTGATATCATCTTATAAATTATCTGGAATGTATAAACTTCTAAAATAGAACAGTGGTCCCTGCAAGTCCTAGTTCATACTCCCCAAAACAGCTTGAGACATTTGGATATCATTCCACTTCTGTTAGAAAAATCTTAAAGACAAGTATCCCATCTGATCTTTGAAGATAGGCAGGGTCAGCCCTGGTTAGTACTTGGATTGGTGGCCATCAGGAAATACAAGGTGCCATAGACTGAATTTCAGAGAAAAGTGAGGTTTCTTTCACAGATCATATCTCAGACGGGGGTTCTGTTAAAGCAGAGTATTTAGCAATGCCCTTCTAGATGCTCCTGGCCAGCATTGCTCTTGGGGGGCTCACAGGAATTGTAGTTCAGAACATTTGAAGGCCACAGCTTCCTTTCATGTTTAATGAGTTTACAGGGGAAGCATTTCCTTCCATCTCATGAGTAACTTTGTGTAGAGCACTAGGTGTAGCTATGTAGCCGGGATTATTCTTGTGTGTGTAGTAGCCGGAATGGAATGCAGGGTTGAAAACAGCAAGCCCTTAGTCATCGCAGGAGGCGTTTGCCAGCTCAGCCGATTATATTCGTCAGGGCTGTTTTTCTCATTGGTGCTGCTGCCATTTTGCTTGCTTTTCTCAGAGGAGGGGAAGGCTGACTCGCAAAAGTCCATAGTGACTGCAGCCTTGTGCCTCCGGATGGAAAACATGAGGTTGGCTTGCAGCGAACCGATTGGGGGAGCCCCAGGGGCCTTGATGAGCAGCACAATGCATTGGAATTGGATGGGCGGGATGTGGAGCAGGGCAATGAACGGTAGCCTGGAAAACCTTCCATTTCTAAAGGAAATAAATTAATCAAGTCATGACGTTGATGAGTGAATATAATTACAGTCTAGAGCCAGCAAAGTCATCCATGTATTCGTAAGCAATGTTGAACTTGGAGCTGAGGTTAGGTGGGTTTTAGCTGTTTTGAGATTATGATTTTTCAGGGAATTATTCTTAAGAAACATAAGTCTATTTGTATGCTTTTTTGATTTCTGAATGGGGATCACAGCTACAACAGTGCAGGCAATTCTAAAATGAAGAGCCTATGTTTCAGCTGCACAGGTGAAATGAAATGATTCATGTTTCATGCTCAGCAAAAGTGAGCTTAGTAACCTTTTATCATCGTCATAACAATTCTGGTGAGTCTTTAACCCCCACCAATCTAGTCTGACACACAGGCAATATATTCAGATATTTCAACTCAGATACTGATAGGATCCATTGAAATTTAGTTTCATTAATGTATTTTGCATATATGTAAATATACTTTATAAAGAAATTGAAATATATATTAACCAACATGGATGGAATGAAAGGCTGAATATACCAAATATTAGTCCTGTTAATTTTGCATAAACTTCTATCAATCCTTGTCTTACCTGGGTCTCAATAGCATGTATGGGAAAAATTCCCATCAAGTTTCAGTATCTTTTTCAGGCTCTGCCCCCATAGCTCTTTCCTTTTTGCGTAGAAATATTATTTAAGTAAATAGTTAAATCTTTATATACAGAACATGCAATAGTATGGTGGCATGTAACCGCATTTCGATATAGAACAAGTCCTTTCAACTTTCATTAGCAAGAGGGATGCAAGTTACAGCTCATCAACATCTGGTGAACTGAAAGATTCCTCGCCTTGTGCTGAGTGTACAAAAGCAAAAAAGTGAGGGAAGAACTCATCACTCCGTGGCCAGGTCCATCTTTGTGCAAGCAGCTTGGTAAACAAAATATGTAATTGACAGGATGATATATATAGAAAAAAAATATAAATGTGTCTAATTTCTGTATAAGACTAACAAATTAATGAATGGATCTTCTTTCTTATTTGAAATGTCAAAGACGATATTTTATGACTTCATATTCCGTTCCACAGGTGAAAAGTTAAAAGAAAAATAATGGATCTTACAGTGATCTCCTCTCACTCACTTCCTTGACTCTGGTTTTCTTCTCCATATAGGCACATTGGTAATATTACAGTGGTACCAGACAAGGAATTCTTTCCCTTCTAATTTTTTTTGGTGGGTGGAGGTGGTGGGGAAGAGTTAAGTACCATTGTGTCCACTTTATGTGTGGAATAGTATTGGGCCTGTGTGTCAGAGGAACAACAAAAAGATTGATAGAGTGGGACACAGGCCAGAAAACTCTCCACTCTGGATATTGAACCAGTGTCTATAACTTCCCTGATTTTTATTATAGAAAATGGTCAGCAGTTGCTTAAGTGTCTGGAGCGTCTTGGGGCTTGCTTTCTTGAGCTGGGCTTGCACTGCCAGTGAGCTCCAGTAAAAAGTTCTAATTGCGCCAGAGGAGGCTGATCCAGTAACCCATATTAACCGCGGTGTTTTTCATTGTGAGTCATAGCACTTGACACCATCCTGGTGCCAGCTGAAACAGCAAAGTGTGTGTCTATAAGAGAGGGTGGTTTCGTAATACAATGCCAGTTTCTCACAGACGTCTGTGAACTAAAGATGTGAGTTAAAGATTTTCCAGGAAGAGGTGGCATGTACCCCAGTAAGAGGCAACGCTGATTAAACTGGTAAAATCAAATTGCCACCTGATAAGAATGATGCAGAATAGGAAAGCTTTTTGGGGGATTCTGATATAAAGGGTTTATGACAGTCAAGTTCACTGGTTTGCTTGGGGTGAATATGCTCATGAAATAGGTATTGTGCTTGTTCTTAATGGAGGGGAGAATGTTCTTGTGCTGAAATACTTCAGCTGGGCCCTCTGAAGGGCTTGTTTTCTCTTCTGTCATCTTGAAGTGCACATGACTCTTTGGATAGTTTCCTTGCCATTGGGAGTGTAGAGTGTCGTGTGTCACATGGTTCTGAGAGCTTGCTGCTTTTCCCCATGTCAGACACTGAGGTTGTATGGGTGGCATCCAGGGATGGTTGCGCACTCAGCCGTATAGGATGTGTGAATCAGAAGAACTTCATTTTGTTAGCTGGTTTTGGCAACTTCTGTCCTGCCTCATGAGTGGCTTGTCTTGCTTAAGAAGCCACTCAATGACATTAATGTCTGGCCAAAATAACTAGAACATGAAGTTGACGGTGCTGGCGTATAGGCAGAGGGATTATGCTGTCGTTTTTCCAGGCAGTTGCTGGGTAGTAGGCACATATTTAATACATTGAAATAGATATCAGTAGAGTGTTAATGCCTTGGTTGGAAAAGCTATTGAGAGTTGCCTGCTAACTGATATGCGGCCTCCACATTGCAGCTTCGCAGCATTGGTTCCTTTTCCTCTGGGCTCCTGCTTTGTTGGACTATAGCAGTGGTTCCAATCTGTGGCCTATGGACCACCAGTGGTCCCCAAGAAGTAAAATATTGTCTGTGGCTTCACTGTCACTTACACCATTGCAATAAGAGCGACTGGTCTCGCAAAACTCTTACAGTGCTGAGGCAATGGGGATGTCGGAAGGGGAGAGGCTGACTACTAACAAAAGGCACAACAACATGCCTCCTGACTGCTGCTTCTCTCTCCTCCCTCCCCATGAGCGAAGTTGTTTCATGTGGTACCTGAAAGCGGGGATGGGGGTGTCTTCGTTTTTAGGCCTGTGTCTGTGGTTATTTGGGGTGCTGATTCAGAAAACTGCGTTGGATAGATCATATCGGCTCTAGATTACTAAATATGGTTTTCTGTGGGCAAGCGGATGACATATGTTCTGTGTCAGAAACTAGAGCTGATCTGGTCTATCCAATGCATTTTTCTGAATCAGCACTCGAAATAATCAAACCAAGTCTAAAGTTGACCAAAAACTGATTGGTAATCCTTTTGGTACTAATGTTGGAGAGTGGTCCCTGGTCAAGTGTCCTTGGCCAAAAAAAGGTTGAGAACCACTGGACTATAGTCACCATCATCATTGGCAATCATGGGAATTAGAGTCCCAAAACCCTGAGCCTCTTTTTTCATGCTTACTCAGTATTCTGAACCACCAATGCTCTTGGCCCTAACACTCCCTGTTCCCTAAGAACTGGGTCCCACAGCCAATCCCCCATCTCCAGCTGCCCCTCTGAGGTTTCTGTCTGGTTGCTTTATTCTTCTTGATATCTCAAAGACCTAGGCAAAAATCAGACCTCTTTCTCTCCTTCCCTTCTCTGTATTCAGCGCATTCCCAGATTATATTGTGTCTCCCGTTGCATTACAAAAATAGTGTGATTTGTTTTCTTTTCCCTTCCCTTCCCTGGCCATATTTCACTTCCACAATCTTCTTCCCTTGGAGCCTCTTCTCTTTGTCTCCCCCCCCCACCCCAATTCTGCCTGCTGTTCTGATCATGTGACATGGCTCTGTAAATGATGTCATTGGCTTCTGTCTTTTCAGCCTCTTGCCAATGCCTTTTCCTTCCTGTATCTTCCTCTTTGTGTGCGGTTTTGCCCCAGCACATCATTTGTGACCTTTATGGCTTAGTCCTTGCTTGGCCTTGCTCTCCTTTCCCCCATCCTGCAAATGTCCCTTGTTATGCACAGAAAATCTGTGAGGAATCTGTGATGTAGAAAACTACATCCTTTTATCTTCCAGGAATACAGTCAAAAGTTTTGGAAAATGTGGAGGAAGAACGTTATTTTAGTTCCTTTCCTAGGTTGAAAGTCACTTTGTTGCTTCGAGAGCTTTAAATGTGTCCAGGTTGAAATGTTAGCAATATAACATTATAAATACAATGTTTGCAATATTAAAACTAAGGGTTATTCAGTAATTACAAACAGAATGTACTTTTTTGGAATATTTGTTTCTTTGTTATCAGTGGGGTGACAGTGTCTTGATATTTAACAAACATTTTTGCTCATTGTTTTTGCTAATGTAAGAAGTGGCAGAGGAAAAAGGAAAAAGAATCCGTGTTAACAAAACAAATGCATCTGTTTTGTCTCTTCTAGTCCTATGTAGCAACAAGCAGACATCAGACACTGGCACCTATAAGAATAACCAAGGAAAGGAAAACAAGGCCAGGAGATGCAGGGGCCCAATGCTGTGTAATCTTAAGAGAAAGTATTTCTGTTATATAGCTTTTAGGAATGATTTTGAGGGAATAATATAGGAATATCTTGCCTTAAAACATATATGATTCCAGTTCATTTTCCTCTATTGTTCCAGGGAAAGGTTGAAGGGACTCACTTTTAGCTGATTTTTTCTGAGTTTTTGAGTATCTATTCATAAAGGTACAGAGACGTCTTTTGCTCCCTTTCATCTCATTGGTTGCCTTGCAAAGAGATCTTTCAGGATCGTCCTTGGAAGTGGTGTGTGGTCAATATCCATTGTGGCTTTGTGCTCAAAGGCACAACGTGGCATTACTGGTGGCAGATTGTCCTCCTTCCTTCCTCAAAAGCATGCAGGTGACTGGCAGATTACACCTGTTTGCTGCTCACCTGTCCTTCCTCATCATTCATCCCTGCTTCTGGTGTGACACTTCTAAAGCAGGGACTTCACCTCACCTGCGATCTTCCTGCAGCAGCTTTGCTAGATCTGCAGAGAGAGAGAGAGAGAGAGCTCCTTTGACTGCTGACTTTGTCATTTGAAGTGTCCATATCCAGCCTTTTCTTAAGGAAGCTACTGACAACATAGGAAATAAACGTACAGCATTTTTACACTTGTGAGCAATTAGCTGGTGATATGCACTTAAGCTGTTGCCTCTCGTTTCCAGATATCTGCTGGGATGAATGGCAGTTACTGCAATCCCTATACATTACTGTTTGAATTTGCAGGAGTCACCTCAGGTTGCACTTCAGGGCATGCTTTGCAGGGAGGGTTTGTTTCTGTAAGCCATTTTGGAGTCTGTGATAGGACTATATCCCATCACCGGGAATGTGGCACAACTGGCTTTGTGTCAGCTGCATAAGATCTCTACTGACCAGAAGGTCATGAGTTCGAGGCCTGTCCGGGTCGGGGAGAGCTCTCGACCCATTTGTGTAGCTCGTTGTTGACCTTTGCAACCTGAAAGACAGTTGCATCTGTCAAGTAGGAAACTTAGGTACCACTTTGTGGGGAGGCTAAATTTAACTGATTTCTGGAATGTTAAATTTGCCTCTATGTCTATACATGTTGTATGTCAGTGGCATTGAATGTTTGCCTGTATATGTGCATGGTGATCTGTCCTGAGTCCCCTGCAGGGTGAGAAGGGCGGAATATAAATTACTTAAATAAATAAATAAATATTGGCAAGTTGCTTTGAGTCTACTGTGGAGACAAAAAGCGAGGTATAAATAAACAGAAGAAGAAGATAATGATGACTGCAGGGAAGAAACAGCTCATGCTAGCACAAACCAGTGGTTCAGTGATTTAATTTTTGTTTTACCAGTCCAAAGATGTGTTATATTTCAAGGTCTGCTGTAGAAATGAGTGCACTAAGTCCATGACCTTGTATGCTCTGTGTAAGCCAGTGGTTCTCAACCTGTGGGTCCTTAGATGTTTTTGTCTTAAACTCCCAGAAATCCTCACAGCTGGTAAACTGGCTGGGATTTCTGGGAGTTGTAGGCCAAAACACCATAACAGGTTGAGAATCACTGGTGTAAACAAGTTGCATGATCATGTTTGAGTAGTCTGTTGATAATTGCCCTGGACTTTATGATCAGTGTAGCACAGCAGTTCTCGTTTGTGCCTGGAGGGCAGGGGATAGGACCTGGGGTCCCATTAGCATTAGAACCAGCGGTGCCAGAACATGATTCAGAGGATGAGCTAGATGACTGGGGCGAAGGGCAGCTTTCCCCTCAGGGGCCTCTTTCGCCCACAGAGAGCTTGGCCTGGGAAGAAATGTGTTTTGGTCCTAGTGGAGATTCAGATAACCAGGTGCAGATGGACAGCGATTCTGGGAGTTATGAACATCCGGGGGGGATGGGGGGGAAGATATGGAAGAAGGCGCATGGGAAACGACTAGGGAGGAGAGCTCTCAGGGAGATAGAAACACAGCTGTGGAGAGACAAGGTCGAACCTTTGATAGGAGACGGAACATAGAGTCTAGCAGAAGGGAATGGTCTAAGAGCATAGACCGGCCGAGGTCCGTGAGCAGCGATTGGAGACGCAGAAGCCTAGAGCGTCGGGGACCTCGGCCGAAGGATTAAGTATAGGATCCGTGGGAACGTATCCTCAGTGCTCCGGCCACGTCTCATCTGAATAGGCGTGAAGCGGAGTGGGACCACCAGCTAGCTAGACAGTGGTCATCAAGCCTTGCCTTGCCTTGTCCTGATCCGCCTGGTTGTGCGGAGCCTTGCCCTGTTTCCTGATCCGCAGAGTCTTGCGGAGCCTTGCTAAGCTTTTTGCCTATTTGCTACGTTACCTTGGACATTGTTACTTCAAGCCTTTTGGATTGCTTTTATATACTATTGGACATTATTCTTTGGAACTGTTTTTATCTTCAATAAAGTAGTTAGCCTTCAGTCTGTCTCTCTGTGTGTGTGATTAAGGGGCCGGTCAAGTCCGTGCATCGTGACAATCAGTTAGATCTAACTGATGCTTCCAGATGATACTTGCATGTAGAAAGGTGGTTTTTGTGTTCAGACCATGTAAAAAGTGGGTAGCTATTCTAGTGATGCTCCATCCATCTCATGTGAGGAACCAGCAATATTTGTTTTGTGCAGTCAGTATGTGCTCATTAGGTACCATTGCCAATTTCTTACATGGGAATTTGCCTGGGTCTGGCATTTTGAGATGTGCTGGTCTAGAGCTCTTTGAGAAGCTACATGCTGAGCTTGTTTCCATAGGGTACCAAATCCATCTGAACAAATTTTACAGGAATCTGGAAGAAAAAAGTGCTGAGGATATGCATTCTCTTGCTATAAAATGCAATTTTACAAGCCCTGTACTGAAGCAAGTGGATACTTTTTGATAGTTTTGGTTTTATACGTAATATTTTAGCCAACAAGATGCTGCCACCCATAACCCATTTTTCAATTTTATTTGGACTTGGTACCTTTTAGAACAGTGCTGTGCAACTTCTATAGGCCCAAGGGCCGGAATTCCGGTGGCTGAGCACCTGGCGGGCCGGAGCGGGGGCGGGGCCGATCCCTGGAGTGACGCTGTAGGAGGGAGGGCGGAGCAAAGAGGGGCTCCCCTTTGCGCCTCCCTCCCTTCTACAGCGCCAAACCGGACAAGAGGGACGGCGATTTCGCCATGCCTCTTGCCCGGTTTGACGCTGTAGAGAAGGAAGGGAGGAGCAAAGAGGGGCTCCCCTTTGCGCCTCCCTCCCTTCTACAGCGCCAAACCGGGCAAGAGGGACAGCGATTTCGCCATGCCTCTTGTAGAGAAGGAAGGGAGGAGCAAAGAGGAGAATTCTCCCTCCTCTTTCCCCGGCGCTGCGGCGCACGGGACAGTAGCGGCGCCGGTGGAGGAGGAGGAGGGAGAACTCTCCCTCCTCCTCCTTCGTCCCTCTTTAAAGTTGGCCATGATGTGTTTGTATGTCAAGTTTGGTCCAGATCCATTTTTAGTGGGGTTCACAGTGGTGTCTGGATGTGCCTCCAGCAACTCTCATAATCTTGGTCTATACCCCTTGAACCTCCACAGTATTTCCTGCTGGTCATTGGGGTTCCATGTGCCCAGTTTGGTCCAGATCTGTTGTTAGTGGGAGTCACAGTGCTCTCTGGAAAGTGGGAGAACACCTCTCAAACTGCAATTGTTGTCCCTACATATGATTGCCAGGTTTAAATATTTTGAAGGCTGTTGTAAGGAAGAGGGAGCAGGTTTGTTTTCTGCTGCCCTGGATACTAGAACTCAATGGAGATATGGGTTCAAATGATAGCAAAGAATATTCAACCTGAATATTAGGAAGAACTTCCTGTTCAAAGGTGGAAGTTCCTTCGCTGGAGGCTTTGAACAGAGACTGGGTGGCCATCTGTCAGGGGTACTTCAATTGTGCTTTTCCTTCCTTGCAGAGGGGGGTTGCACTAAATGGCCCATGCAGTTTCTTCCAACTCTATGTTTCTATCTGGCCACACCAGCTGCAGGCTTCAAATTGTGACGTCGTTCTAGTGGAATCCCTTTGTGCCTTTTTAAAGCCGATGAATCAATGCATTCCTTTTGGAGAGGTCACCTTTAACAGTGTCCTTTCTCTCCTTCCAGAAAGCGTGGATGCCCACCAGCGGAGTTTTGATGTGGGAATACACATCGGCTACCAGCGCCGCAACAAGGACGTCTTGGCGTGGGTCAAGAAGCGCAGAAGAACGATCCGCCGAGAAGACTTAATCAGCTTCCTGTGCGGGAAGGCTCCTCCTCCACGGAACTCTAGAGCTCCCCCAAGACTGACTGTAGTATCCCCTAGCCGGGCGGCTTCCACAGAAACCAGCCCCTCGGTTGAGACGGACTTGCAGCCCTTCCGAGAAGCCATAGCCCTCCATGGTAATGTTGCTGGTATGGCAGGGATGGGAATTGGGGAAAGACTCAAAATGCCCACTGTAGGGATGGCATGTTGGGGCCACTAAGAGGCTAATGTGGGATAAAAGATTATGGGCAGTTTAGGGGGCAAAAACATAGAAACACCTTTGAGATGTGCTGGTTTTAATTTTAGCACGAGCTATTATGAATATAAAGTTCTGATGCTCTTACATAAAAATTTTCTAGATACAAACTATTTAGAAATGCTTCTGAGGCAAGAAAGATACTCACATTGTGTCTTAGGTGTGTTACTGAGGATTCTATAAGAAATACACCACCATCCATTTTTCTTTTTTTTCTGAGGGAAAAATGCATCTCTCTTGCCCTGGTTTTATCTTTCTTTCTGGGCCTTGAGATCTTCCCAGAGCCATCCCAGAAGAACAGTGTATTCCTATAAGAAGTTGGCATGCTCAGTGGGTTGCAAATTTGGATGGGTATGAAGACTGCCTTTTGTTTGTTCTTAGACTTTCACACAGCCTTCTCACAAATATAGTTTCGGGATTTAGTTTAAATGTAATTTGTAAGCCAATAGCTCCAGCATCTTGGGGATGCACATCAGCTGACTTGTGTCATATTGAATAATAATAAAAATAATAATCTCCCTGGAGGGACTTGGGGTGGCTTACAAGCGCACCTCTTATCCATGCCCTGTTTGCTGATGGAGTGCTTGGTTCCTTAGCCATGCATTTAGGATCTGGCATTGGCCAGGAAGAACTGAACACTTGTGCCATGTTCTAGGGGCATCTTGGATTTCATTGTTGAATGGGAAAGCTGCTTCTCTTAAAATACTGCTCTTTGTTTGTTACGTTGCAGAACGATGGTGAAAATAGCAAAGTGTTGCTGACATACTCAGTTGGGAAGTGTTGGCTGTGCCCACTGAAATAGTAGAACTCCTTCACATTCAATAATATAAATTGTTATTAATAGAATGGTTTGTGGAGGACAGATTTGTACTGAGAGCTGTGGAGTTTAGGAATAGACATTGGTAAACTGTTGTTGGTGTAATCGTTAAATCGTTAGGTCTCTTTTCAGAAAAATAGGTTTTATCTTGCATTGCTTGGACTTGGCATAAGCTGGATCCTCGGGATAGCATTGGCACCCAGATCCTCTAAAAGTAGAATGGACCGCTTAATGATGCCTGCAGTGCTGGATTTACCATTCTGTTCAGGGGGGCTTGGGGGCCCATCTTCCTGCCAAATCCTAAAGGTGAAGGTGTTCTGTTTGGAGTGATTCCAGACATAATGATAGAGTTGATAGTCTATGGGAGTGTGCCACAAAGCAGGCAATGTAGGCCTACTGACCTACCTCCTTTAGGACCCAAGTAAGGGGCCTCGTAACTTAACTAAAACAGGGTCTCATTTGTTCTAAATCCGGCACTGGGTGCCCATTTTCTATGTTAATGGCGTTTCCCCCCATGAGATGCATTCTTGGTTTCAAACTCTTCAGGCCAAGGAAGAAGTGAGAAGAGAATCTCAGATAGGTACTGCTTCTCCTTTTATTTGGGTTGTCCTTTTGGCTCTATGGCTTCAATACCTTAACGATCTTGGAAGCTAAGCAGGGCCATTGCTGTAAACTATATTTCAAGAGCAAGGAGCTGGCAAAATTCACTTCTTGAGTATTTCTTGCCTTTAAAACCCCCTAAGAAATTAGTGGGGTGATTGTAAGTCAGTGTGCAACTTGAAGGCACATGCAGATATGCTCTGCTTTGTAGACTAAATCTAATTACTCAATTAAGTTCCATCCCTGGGGAATTAATGGACCTGAAATGCTTACTTATGTTCCCATTGATTTGTTAGGTCAAACTTTTGCTGGGACTCACAGATCTACTTGTGCACGATAAGGAGCAGTATATCCATGGCAGAGCGTCCTCTTGTGCCTTCCTCTCCAGGATTCTTGGGGTCTGATAGGAATGGAAGGAATTCTTAAGAATAGCAAAGCTAAGGCTTCTCTGGGTGCTTAGAATGGCAGAGTGCCCTTCTGGTCCCATACCGAAATGGGAGAGCTGGAAGAAATGCCCCTCACAAGCAAATGAGGGCTCTTGAACAAATGCTGCCCTACTCTTGGTTGTGTGTTGGGTATGTGTTTCTCCTGAAATGATGGAAAGGCGCAGGGGCAGATCCTAGATTTCTCACTTGTATTGAGTTGTTTTATAAGTATATTCTGATGTTCTCTATTTGATTGTTTATTATTTGAAGTGCTTTATTATGTTATGTTTCTCAGGCATTGAATGTTTGCCGATCTTTTGTTGTACACCGTCCTGAGTCCCTTTTGGGAGATAGGGGCAGTATAGAAATAAAGTTGTATTATTATTACTGGGTGCTACACACACAGAGGCAGGGATGTGACTCAGAAGGAGTTTTGCATCAGGTTTTGCAGGTTTGTCTTGCTCATTAGTGATGTGGTTGGATTTTTAGTATGAGTCTAAAAGGTCCTGGGGCAGCTGTAGCTGACAGGACTGTCTGAATGAATGGAGGGACATTGCTTTCGATCTGTATCTCTGTAGTGAAAACTCTCTGCCAAGTGGAGGAATAGTCTGTTGGCTTTAACACCCATATGAATAATAATAGTGATAACAATAAGAATTTTATTCTTGTATACTGCCACCTTCTTCTTCGTGTGGTCTGTGAAATGCACACAAATGGGTTTACTCCCGCGCATGCGTCAGAATCTCGGACATATTAGCATTAAATAAAGAATTTACATAAGCCCCTCCCATTCCCCCCCCTCATCCCCGATTGAGCTACCTATTCAGTTCCTTTTCCGCCTTGCCAGCGAAAGCATCTCTGACTGCTAGCTCTTCATTCCTAAGACCACGGATTGCCTTGACTATCTCAGCTAAGATGTCTTCCCTTTCCTTTAAAAGTGCTCGGATTGTGGGGCAACTTTGCCCCAGGAGGACAAACATGCAAAATGTCTCCTCTGTCTAGGGGAATCTCATATTCCTCAGACTTGCAAAATTTGCAGGTCCTTTTCTGCCAGAGCTCTAAAGAGCAGGGATTTCAGACTTAAAGCTGCTCTTTTCGAGCAGTCTTTAACCTCTACAGGGACTGGGCTCTCTCAGCCTTCGAGCCAGCCCTCCCTTCCTTCTATCCCTCAAAATCCCACTCCTCTAAGTGCCTCGACGGATAGTGCCATTCGCGAGTTGGCCTCTGACTCTGCCATTGAGCCACCGCGAAAGAAAAAACTAAAAATCTCTAAACACTCCGGTCCAAAGACAAACCGAAGGAGGTTATGGCACCAAATCAACCAAGGCTCCTGGCCGGCCCCACGCCTCCCAGTCCTTGCATGCCTTCGTTAGCAGCAGAAACGCTGCAACTTTTTGAGCCTGACGATGATCTCTCAGGGGTAGAAGATCCCCCCCAACTCCTCCCCATTCACCTCCTCTCCTCCGTGACCGAAGGAGATCCCCCCTGCACCTCTCCTCCTTCTCCGCCGTTCGCCCAGGCTCCCCCCCACCCTCCCCTCCACCGGAGACTGAGGCTTTGCCCTCGGAGGAAGCTCACGCCATGCGGCCTTCCTCTCCCTCGCGGCGTGCGGGCGCGCTGCTCTTGCTGCCGCAGCGCGCAAGCGCACGGCTCTTCCCACAGCGGCGCGCGAGCGCGCGGCCTTCCCTGCCTCGCTTGACTCGCTCCCAGTCTCGGAGCCCTCTTAAAGAGGCGCCCGGTTACCGAGACCGTTCCTGGGAACATCCCTATGGGTACCCTCATGGCTACCCTCCCTATCCCCCTTTCCCTACTATCACCCTTACTATCCTCCTGAGCCTTATCACTCCCCGGATCCCTATCGGTGTCCGTGGCCCCCCTCTACCTACCCTTCGGAATCCGTGGCAGCTCCTCACCTCCAGCCCCCCCCAGCCCCGCCCACTCAAGCTCCTGCCTCTACTGTTGCTCCCCCTGCCCAGCCCCCCACCTTCCAGATGATGATGCAGATTTGGAGTCCTCTTCGGATGCTACTCCTTTACCTCCCCTGCCTGAGCCTGATCCTCAACAGGCAGAAGATTACAAAAAATTTTCTGCACTATTAATCAGACTGGCCAGATCCCTTGGCATCCAGCCCCCACAATCTGATGATGTGGTCCAAGACCCTTACTTTACCTCTGCTGAACAACAACCACAGCAGTCCACCATATTACCTACTATACCTTACCTGGTCAAACTCCTCAAGATTTCTGGAGTTGCCCCTGCTACTGTCCCAAGCACATCAAAGCGGGCAGAAAACCTTTATCGAATTGACCTATAAGAACATAAGAAGAGCCATGCTGAATCGGGCCTCAGCCCATCTAGTCCAGCATTCTGTGTCACACAGTGGCCCATTAGTTGTACACGGGGATCTCGAGCAGAAGGGAGGGCAAAACCCTGACCTGCTCCCGACCCCCACAACCAGTACCCGGGGAAATCCTGCCTGCCTCAATCAACACAGAGGTGGCACTTGGATGTCCATTTCAGTAACTACTGATTCCCTTGGTATCCATGAATCTGTCTAATCCTGCCTTGAAGCTGTCCAGGCTGACAGCTGTCACAACCTCCTCTGGAAGTGAATTCCATAACCCAATGACCCTCTGGGTGAAGAAATATTTCCCTTTATTAGTCCTAACTTTCCTACCTTGGAGCTTCAGGGAGTGCCCTCTAGTCCTAGTGTTGTGTGACAGAGAAAATATTTTTTTCTTTATTCACCTTTTCTATCCCATGCATGATTTTATACACTTCGATCAAGTCACCTCTTAAACGACGTCTTTCAAGGCTGAAAAGACCAAGGCGTTGCAACCTGATTTCATAAGGGAGCTGCTCCATCCCTTGGATCATTTTTGTTGCCCTTCTTTGTACCTTTTCCAGTTCCGTTATATCCTTCTTAAGGTGCGGTGACCAGAATTGTACACAGTACTCCAGATGTGGCCTCACCATAGATTTGTAGAGAGGCAATACAACATTTGCCAACCTATTTTCGATTCCCTTCCTGATCATGCCAAGCATAGAACACTGCTGCAGCGCACTGGGTTGACATCTTCATTGAGCTGTCCACCAAAACCCCAAGATCCCTTTCCTGGTTTGTCTCAGAAAGCTTTGATCCCATCAGTTGATAAGTGTATTTGGGGTTCTTTGCCCCGATGTGCATGACTTTACACTTGTTTAGGTTAAAATGCATTTGCCACTTTGTTGCCCATTCACTCAATTTCGAGAGATCTTTCTGGAGCTCTTTACAGTCAGTTTCATTTTTAACTACCCTGAACAGTTTAGTGTCATCTGCAAACTTTGCTACCTCACAATTTACTTCTACATCCAGATCATTTATGAATAAATTAAAAAGTAACGGTCCTAAAACTGAACCTGGGGTACGCCACTTCTCACCTCTTTCCATCCAGAGAAGTGTCCATTTATTACCACCCTTTGTTTCCTACAGTTTAGCCAGGTTCCAATCCAGGACAAGACCTGTCCCCTGATTCCATGGCTGAAGAGCTTATTTAGGAGCCTTTGTCAAAAGCCTTTTGAAAGTCAAGGTAAACAATATCGACTGGGTCCCCTTCATCTATGTGTTTATTTACACCCTCAAAGAATTCTATCAAGTTAGTAAGACATGATTTGCCTTTGCAGAAACCATGTTGATTTTCCTTCAGCAATGCCTGTTCTTCTATGTGCTTAGTAATTTTTTCTTTAATAATGGTTTCCATCACTTTGCCTGGAACTGAGGTTAGACTAACTGGCCTATAATTTCCTGGATCACCCCTGGATCCTTTCTTGAAGATCGGAGTTACATTTGCCTCCCTCCAGTCCTCGGGTACAGTGCCTGATCTTAGAGAAAGGTTATATCTACCACCCCCTGGTTGGCAAAACTCCCAAAAGTAAATTCGATTGTGACTGATGCCCAGCCTAAGCCAATTCAAAATAGCCAAGCTGCTCCTTCTGATAAAGAAGGTAGAAAACTTGATGCCATGGCCAAAAAATTTATGCTTCGGCATGCCTTTCAGGCAGGATGGCTCATTATGGCATTTATATGAGCGTCTATCAGTCATACCTGTGGAACAAGATAGGCCCATATCTGGACCTCATTCCCGCAACTGACCAGCCCATGGCTAAGGCTTTCCACCAAGAAGCCCTCACCCTAGCCACCCTACAAAAAGACTTGGCTAAACATGGGGCAGATACCTCAGGCAAACTGATTGCGGGATCAGTTGCCCTTAGGAGACATGCTTGGTTAAGATCTGCAGCATTGTCCTCCAATCAACATTCCCTGATAGAGAATCTGCCAATGGATGAAGCTGGTCTGTTCAATCCCGAAACAGACTCACAATTGGAACACTCTCATAAAATGAAACAAACTCTCACTAAATATGGCCAACAGCCCAGTCTACCTTACCAACCCTACAGGCAGCGTTGGCGCCCATACTACTATCCTCAGTCCTTTCGCGGAAACTACAACTCCGCTCCGTATAGAGGAGGACAACGACCACAGTCCCCCTCACAGGGATACAAGTGTCCAGGTGTTCCATTCAGGGGTCGGTATCGAGGTGCTAAACCCTCAGACAATAGAAGGTGTCGCTTCTAGGCTATTCCTTGACAGGCTTCAGCCCTTTTTCCCAATCTGGCAGTCCATCACCACAGATAAGTGGGTTTTGGACATTATCTATCGAGGATATGCCATAGAATTTGATTCCCTCCCACCTCCAGGAAAACCTCTCTCTACCCAGACTTCTCCTGCCTTACTGGAAGAAATTGACTCCCTCCTTCTTAAAGGAGCCATTTCCCCTACCCCACCACATCAGATTCAATTTTGCTTTTTTTCTAGATATTTCCTTGCGGATAAAAGGGATGGTGGCCTCCGGCCCATCTTGGACCTCCGGGAGATTAACCAATTCATCAAACCACGCAAATTTAGGATAGTCACTCTCCCCTCCATCCTCCCTTTCATCCCGAAGGGAGCTTGGACGGCTACTGTTGACCTTAAAGACGCCTACTTCCATATTTCTATTAGACACTCCCACAGGAAGTATCTCACCTTCATGGTTGACGATCATATTCCTTTAATGTCCTTCCCTTCGGCCTTTCCACGGCCCCAAGGACTTTCACTAAGTGTATGGCGGTCGTCGCCTCCCACCTTCGCCAGCAGGGCATCACTGTGTTCCCTTACCTGGACGACTGGCTTTTCTGCTCTGGGTCATGTGACCAGTTGTCATCCGATATCAATTATACTTTATCTCTTTTGCAGAGCCTGGGACTCATTATCAACCTGGAAAAGTCACATCTTTCGCCTTCTCGGACCGTACAGTTCATAGGTGCAGTAATAGACTCCGTATCCCAGAGGGCCTACCTCCCAGAGGAGCGCTTCCTCAATTTGTGCCACTCTATCCATGCTATCCAAACTCACCACCGATGCTCTGCTTGGAGCATCCAATCTATCCTTGGCCATATGGCCTCCACTACGAACGTCACCGCGTTCGCCCGCCTCCGCCCCCTCCAAGCCTGGTTCCTCTCCGTATTCCAGCCGGGGCTAGACAGCCAAACCATGACCCCCGCCCGTGTTCTCCAGTCCCTCTCATGGTGGACAAACAGGTCCAATGTGTGCTCGGGCCTTCCCTTCTCTCCTCCTCAGCCGTCCCTGTCACTAACGACAGACGCATCATCCACGGGGTGGGGTGCTCATCTCCAAGACCTCACCATCAGCGATCGTTGGTCCCCCTCCGAAAAGAGGCTCCATATCAATGCACTGGAACTCATAGCGATAGAAAAAGCCCTCCGATCATTTGTGGCCCTGGTTTCCAACCGCATCATCCAAATCCTCAAAGACAACACCTCAGTAAAATACTACCTCAACAAACGGGGGGGCACTCGCTCCCCCACACTCCTCTCAATATCCCTTCGGATATGGGAGTGGTGCATTCACCACAACACATCCCTTCTAGCTATTCACCTTCCAGGCCTGCAAAACACTTTGGCAGACTCACTGAGCAGGACTCCGTCCACCACTCACGAGTGGCAGCTCAACCCCCGCCACCTTCTCTCACTGATCAGGCGCTGGGGCACTCCTCAAATAGACTTATTTGCCTCACACCTCAACACTCACTGCCTCATATATTGCGCGAGACTCCACCCTCTCGCATCCCCAGACTGTCTAGGAGACGCATTCCTCTACCAGTGGTCTCCGGGACTCCTCTACGCCTTTCCTCCCCTTCCACTCCTGTCCAGAGTGGTCGCAAAGCTGATCTCCGACAACTCGGATTGCATTCTGCTAGCCCCATGGTGGCCCCGCCAACCGTGGTTCACACCCCTTCTCCAGGCCTCTCAGGGAGACTTCCTTCCCCTGGACCCCGACCTCCTCACCCTTCGACAGGGTCTCATCCTACATCCAGATCTCCCATCTCTCCACCTTACAGCGTGGAGGATCAGGCCCTTTCCCACCTCTCGGATCCTGTCCGCCTCATAATTCAGGCGGCCCAGAAGGTTTCCACCAGGAAAGCCTACACCTATAAATGGGACAGGTTTCGTAAATTTGTTCTGCCATTGGGCCATCTGCCACAATCTGCCCCTATCCCTATTGTTTTAGATTTCCTTATTGACCTTTCCACTAAAAGGTTTTCCCTTTCTTCCATTAAATGCTATCTAGCAGCGCTCTCCTGGTACAGGAAAAAGTTTGGCGTTCCGTCCCTTTTTCAAGACCCCCTAGTGGGTATGTTTTTGCAGGGATATAAAAAGTCTTTCCCCCCGGTTTCTCCTCCTCCTCCATCTTGGAGTTTAGAACTGGTCCTCTCCCAGCTTTCTAAACCCCCCTTTGAACTCATGTCGACGTCTCACATTTCCCATTTGTCCTGGAAAACGGCCTTCCTTGTGGCTATTACCTCAGCCAGAAGAGCCAGTGAAATCACAGCACTCCGTTCTGATCCCCCATTCATTCGGTTCCATGAAGATAAAGTGGTCCTCTGGACGGATGTCACTTTTCTTCCCAAAGTTGTTTCCCATTTTCATATGGCCCAGGACATTGTCCTTCCAGCCTTTTTTCCTAACCCTTCATCTCCCCTGGAGATTGCCCTTCACTCTCTCGATGTTAAGAGGGCTTTATCCTTTTATTTACATAGGACAGCCCCTTATAGAAAATCCCCTTAGTTGTTTCTTAAGTATAGGGAAGATTCCCTGGGACTTCCCCTTACTTCTCAGCGTTTGGCCTCATGGATAGTCCTGGCAATCCGGTTGGCCTATCAGTTAGCCCAGAAAAAATTACCTGTTGGTGTTAAAGCCCATTCCACAAGGGCAGTTTCAACATCCCAAGCGTTTTTGCGGGGTGTTCCTGTTGATCAAATTTGCAAGGCTGCCACCTGGGTGAACCCCTTGACGTTTGCAGCCCACTACAAGCTCGACGTTCTCGCTAAGAAGGATGCATCCTTTGGCAGAGCCGTCCTATTCTCCTGTGTGGCATGACCCACCTCCAGGTACGTAAGCTTGTTAAGTCACCCATTTGTGTGCATTTCACAGACCACACGAAGAAGAAGGTTAGGTTGCTTACCTGTAACCGTGTTTCTTCGAGTGTAGGTCTGTGAAATTCTGACGGAACCCACCGTCCTCCCTCTTTGTCATGCCTATGTCCTGCTGCTGTCTGGCGGCAAGGAACTGAATAGGTAGCTCAATCGGGGGATGGGGGGGGCGGGGAGTGGGAGGGGCTTATGTAAATTCTTTATTTAAAGCTAGTATGTCCGAGATTCTGACGCATGCGCGGGAGTAAACCCATTTGTGTGAATTTCACAGACCTACATTCGAAGAAACACGGTTACAGGTAAGCAACCTAACCATCTCCCTCAAGGGACTCAGGGTAGCTTACACCCGGCACCAGGTGCCTAAAAACAGAACATAAAAAACACAGTATAAAATGAAATAGAGTAAAACACATAGGCATATAAAACAACAATTAAGACTCAATAAAACTGCGCTCATTAACAAATGGTGGCGAAGAACTACTTAAGGCATGGATCTGGATCCTTTTGTGGTTTATGTGTCATTTGGGAGGTGTTGAGTTGCATGGTGCCAGGTTTTATTTCTTGGAGTTCTTTCAGACCATTGAGTCTGGATATCTGTCTGTCTAGCTAGCTAGCTATCTAAACACTGTAGCAGATGGGTGGGGTAGTTATTATTTACGGCAAGTAGGTTACTCTTATGCCATTTGGACTTATTTAAAAACATTACAATATCTCTGGAGGATCTTACACAGTCAAATATACTGTGAAACGCAGGCCTTAAAATATGTTTGTTTATATAGTAAACACTATATTTGAACAGCTGCTTTGGATATTGCCATGTCCTGTTGCAATTCTGTCCTCTTTGAACAGCAAAACTTCCTGTTTGATTGAAATGTTTGCCATCCTATGGGCTTTTTTAGTTATCGGCCAGTGGCCATGTATTAGACATTGACATGCTTTTTCTGGGAAAAGTTGGACTGGAAAAAGGAAGTCTTGATTTAAATAAAAGATTCAAAGAAATCCAAAGGGTTACGTGAAACAAATATTTAACTGGAGTATTTGTAATAACTTGGAGAATAGTGTATAATTTAAGTTTGCCGAAAATGTCTCTTTTTCAATTAATTTTCCTGGGGTTCTGCTTTTCCAGACGTGACCCGCTTAGTTTTCAGACCTGCCATAAATAGGTGACCCAAATAGAGCATCTCTGGTATTTCTAAGTAATAAAAGAATTACTGCAGGAGGTTCTGTGGGCAACTCTCGATCAAGTGTCTCTGACTACACAACTACCCAGTGGTTCAGGTTTCTTCTTTCCTTCTGCTATGCTTTTGGATTCAGATCCAGCACATGTCTTTGTGTTTGGTCCTGTCTGTATCTCGTTTCTTCATTGCTGGCTTGCAGGGATCTTGCATTCAGTGCCATTGTGGCAGCCATTAGACAGGACAATTCAGCTGTTTAATGGAGCAGGGATTTCCGAGCCCTCCAGTGCATGCTGGCATGACACAATTTAATCCCAGTGTTTTTGGACCCATGAGTCAGGTTGGATTTCTTGGGAAAGCTCAGCCCATGCTGTGCAGAAATCATTCCCTGATTTCAGGACAGCTTTGGAGAAGGGTAACACAAGGAATGGCACCCAGATAGATGATGTCTGAGCTAAATTGGACTATTGACAAATCTGAGCGTGGAGCCACCCTTTTGGTGAACTGTTAGATTGATTTGTTGAGGGTCGCCTGGACTATAGGGCTTGAGCTGTCATCAGCTGGGAAGGCATCCACTTTGCTACTATTCTGGCAGGAAATAAAATAGTGGAGCAGGTTATGCAAGCTGTTTGTGCCAACTGCTTCTTAAGGCAACTCCTTTCGGTCATGTCCTTTGCTCAGCCAGCGGTGAAAAGGATGGTGCCGGTTCCTTTCTTTGCATTGTGCCAGCCAGTTTGTGGTTGTGTTTTCCTTGCCTAGTTGTCAGTGTTCTTGTTGAAGATGTACCCAGTACCACATGACTTTATTTTCCCTAGAAAAGTCAACTCTTTATCTCTCATAGGAATTTGCTGCAGTCTTGGGGAGTGTTCTGGCTGCAAAACTTTGATGGACATGCAATGGGTTTTACAAATGGCTTGTTTTTCTCTGGTCTAGACAAGAAACTGAAGTCTAGGGAACTCAAACATCTTCATCAGTCTTGGCCTCATACAGCACAAGACAGTATGGGCCCTTTCTTAAAGGATCCGGTTTGTGTAACTAGAGCAACCCAAGAGGCTTAAACAAGTGGCAAAAATGCTTTAAAGTTCCTCAACACTTTGCACAACATTGCGGGTCACCAAGGCAACCCAGAGCTTGGCTTTTGTCCCAGCGTTTCCTGTGAGGCTCTGAAATGGGAAAGCAGAAATCTGGAAAGGATGTTGTCCATCAGATGCTGACGGAAGCCAAGTCCATCCAAGCAGTGGCTGCTTGGCATTAAAGGGTAGTCCTGACCTACCTTGGGAGAAGGGGCACTTCTTTAGCTCCGTGTTTTCTCTACACTTTGTGTTCTGGCATGAGGGTGACTGGGTAATTTCCAAAAAGGATAACTTTAGAAAAAAGATAAAGCAGCAACAACATTAGCAACAGATCAGGAACTGCTAGTGCCAGCAGCAGATCGATTCAGCTTAAACAATTCAGGAGAAGAGTCAAGCCTCCAAAGTTATTAAACACTTTATTTAAATAATTATGTAACTTGATAGGTAAGTAAACAGGGTCTAGTTATTTAACTGACAGCAGACATCTTATCTGTCTCCATGCTCACAGGAAAATAACAAGACAGAGGGCTCAGGCTTGCCTTGTGCTTAGAAAAGGAAGCGTGTCTCTGAGAAGTATCAGTCTTATCAAGACAGGTGATATGACGAGAGAAAGGAAGACAGGCAGACACATACACTGCTAACCAATTTATCCACTCATTCAATGCCACAATGAGGAATTTAACCTTGTGCAGGATGTGGTTGAGTTCCAATATTCTTTTCCCAAAATAAAAGGTTTCTGGCCCTTAATGTCTCTAGGAAGCTTGCTTATTATCTGATTCCCTTTTCACACAGCATTATTATAATGCTATGATTCCACTTCAGCTGCCTTGACTGCATCCTAGGAGAATTCAGAGACTTGTAGTTTGGTGAGACACTAGAGTGCCTAAATGCTTTCCCCTAAATTGTAAATTCCAGGATTTCATAGCATGGAGCCATGGCGGTTCAGGTGGGATTGTCCTAGTCTATAGTTCTATTTTGTGAAAGGGCCCTGAGGAATGGGTTCTGAAAATCAATGTTGCTGCCCTCCTAATGTCTGCTTCTCCTTCTCCTCCCTCTCTCCCTGTAGGTCTCAGTGGCGCAATGGCGAGCATCAGCGTGCGCTCCAGCACCCCGGGCTCTCCCACTCACGTGAGCAGTGGCTCCAATGGAAGCAGGAGGAGAAACGGACTCCATGACGTTGACTTGAACACTTTCATATCCGAAGAAATGGCACTCCACTTGGACAATGGTGGAACTCGAAAGCGTACCTCAGCCCAGTGCGGCGACGGCATTACGGACTCTCCGACCCATAAACGCAACCGGATGATCTAAGCGGCGGACCCTTTCTGTGCCCCCTCCTTTGCCCTCTTCCTCCTTTTCCTCCCCGACTCCCTCCGCCATGCTGCTTGAAAGCCACCGGACCCTCAGCAGCCTGCTGGGAAAGCAACACAACTTGAGGCTCTCTCCTCCCAAGTCATAGAAAAAGAAAGAAACAGAGAAAGAAATCAATACTTGCCATAAAGGAAAGCTTGCCTACTGACTAGAGTCTTCTCCTGACTTCAGCTTCCTTCAAATTAGATTCTTTAGCAGAGGACTTCCAGCATCGTGTCGTGGCTGGAGAAGCCCAACGCAGGCAGAATGGGCACCTGTTCCGAGGCGAAAAGTGACCTTACTTGTTACTCTCAAAGGGAAAAAAAGAAATATCAGACATTTATTTGGTAATAGACATGCTTTTTTGTCCTTTATTTCTTGCTGTGTTTAAGTATTTGCTTCAGCGGTATGGCCCTTTTGGCAATGGTGTCAAAAACATGACTTGGCATGACAGAACCTGCGGGCTTCTTTTAAAAAAAATGAATATATATATATATGCATATTATATAAATATGCATATTATATGTAAGTTATAATATGCATATATATATGTGTGTGTGTTGTGTGTATATATATTCCCTAAAAAGCTCTACCAGGCACATGATTTCTTACATAGTAAGTGTGCAAGTTATATACTAAGTTCTGGCCAGTTGCTTTTTCCGCAATTTGCAGCAGCTGTGTGTAAAAGATGGCTGTGGATCAGATACTAAACTAGGCCAGAAAGGCTCTCCATTGGGTTTGTTTTGCGCGCTGTCACTTTGAAGTTGCGGCACCGGTGTCTTCTCTCCCCCGTATTTTTAAATTGCAAGTTACTTTTTGGTTGATACGTCTTTATCACCATTTGCGTCTTCTCTTGCTAGCGAATGTCAACTCCTCACAAATGTCAGAAAGATAAGGAGAGATTGAGAAAAGCCTTGGTGACCTATAGTAGTTCTGTAGCAGTAGAACGTGGGCTTAGGTACGACAGATATGTATTGTATGCTTCTTTTTAGGACAAGGAATTCACTTGCGCAGAATCAGTGGATGGGAAAAAGGGTGGGTGGAAGCAGAGAAGAACATTGGGTGTTGTTTCTTCTATTATTTTTGAGCTGCTTTCATAAATAGCCACCCGAGGCTTGTGTGGCGCTGCTTTCTCTTGCGTTTGGGGGCATTTTGCAGTCCCACGAAAGGAATGGCACACATGGGATCGCTTTGGTGAAAGATGTCCCAAAGGCTTAGCCAGAAGCAGGAAGAAAAGACACAGTCCCCTTGGCCTTTGCTGGCTGCCTCTGGCCAAGCTGGTGTGGGAAATCTCCCTTTATTATTTTGAAGGGAGACATTGGCTGAATAAGAAGGCGTAAATGTGGAGCCAAGGTAAATAGGGCTTCACTTGGAACCCTCCACTTCTTGGGGAACAGGGAAAGCACAGAAGAGATTGGAGCATTAGGGACACAGAGACTGGAAGAGGAGTTGTATGAATGCTGTTTTGAGTTTGCTGCCCTGCAACTGGATAGTCAACCTTAAGTGGTCCTTGTCATTGGACTTGGAGCGTAGGGATAATCCTCCATCTTTTGAGGCCATAATCACACATTGCGAAAAGCACTTTGTTTCCCCCTCTGTTGGCTTCACAGAGTCTTTTAAAGTCTTGCTGTTGGGGGACTTTCTAAAACAGCGCTGATGTGGAAAGTCTAGCTGTTTGTGAGAAACAAGAAACGCATCGCATCCTTGGCACGTTTTCAGAAGGATAGAATCAGCCGGTTGTCCATCAGGAGACATTTGTAGTTCTTGGGTCATAGACTTCTGAATCTCTCTGGATTTGCACTGAAGTTTGCTGTGTGCCACAGTGGTTTTTAAGGCCATGGGTTGCCCCCAGGAAAGTAACTCCTTCCGCCAAAAGAAAAAGGCAGAAGGGAATCTGGAGGTCAGAAAGAGAAGGTCTTCATTGGAGGAAACCAAATGAAGGGCAAAGCAGCTTGTGTTTATGATAGCGGTCGGACTGGAAGGGACAGATAGTTTTCTATTCCTCCTTCTGCTCTTCCTTTAAGGAGCTTCCTAGGTGTACAGAATGTGAGTAGCAGGTGAGTTTTGGGGAGATTTCAATGTAAACACTGGGGAGGGCTTATCAATGTGATGCGATAAAGTCGCTGGCAAAGTAGATCTTGTCATGTTGGAATCCTCCTCCTCTAGATCTTCCCAAATAGAAATGTAATGCTTCCTGTGTTAATTCGTGGCTTTGGAAGCTTTGCTTTTTTTTTCCTTTTCAATCTTGTCTCTTCTGAACAAAAGTTTTGGCCGAGTGTTTTTATATCATTTTTGGTGCCATTGATTTTTTTTTTTTTTTCTTTTTTTTGTAACGAGAAAAACAAAACAGGCTTTGGGCTTCGCTCATGGTGTGCTTCTGAGTCTGCAACAAGGTTCATTTTTACTGCTCCCCCCCCCCCTTAAACCACCTGATAATATGCTGCCGGAAATGACCAGCCTCCTGCCAAAATCCAGCTCGGACACAGATGTCAATAAAAGCTTGGACATGGGCTATTTCCTCTTTAGGTCACATTGGATTTGACTTGCGGAGGAACCCATTCTCTTGGTTTAGCGCTTGGGGTTTGGTTTGGGGCCGAATAAGTCTGCCGTTCCGCTATTTTCTTTTCTCTGAATCTGACTCGATTGAACGAAATGCCTTCTGGTGATCTTTTGTCTCATTTCTTTCCCCTCCCTTCTCCAATGTAAACCAAACTTAACATGAATGTGGGGCAGATTTTTACATAATAGTGTATCCTGCATTGAAGCTGAGCTTGGCTTGCAGATTACTAAAAATTCAATTTAAAATATTAAAAATAAAAAACACTTGAGCTATAGTGAAGTAATGCAAAGCTGATCCCCTTCCCCTCCCTTTGTCTGGAACTGAACTCCCGCAAATCCTCAAATGTGACTTACCCTGCTGGAGAAATAGATACCTTTTTAAATCCCCAATAAAATCAAATCAAATACAACCAAATGCTTGTTGGCTTGTTTTAATGCATTATTCCTCCCCTCCCCACTTTGTTTTAGCTTTTGTGGCATCACTGGAAAATAAATAAAAGGAGTAGGAAATTGTCTGCAATTTTCTTGGGAGGTCAAAGGAGCACATTTCATTTATAGATTGTTTGGCTCCTGAGCGAAAACAGAGGCATGGCTGGTTCTTGAGTCTCAGGGTCACAAAGATGTCTCAGTCCCAGGATACGGTTTTGCAGGTTTATATCTTGGAGACAGTTCTATCTGTTTTCATTGAGGGATGCAAAGGGATTTGTAGCCCTCAACCTTCCATGGACAGTTCATTTTGAGGTATGTTTCCTCTCTTGTAAGCATCCAGGAACAGCTTCTTTTAAGTAATTTGCAGGACTCTTTGCCTTTCAGCAAACAACTAACCATTTGCTTTCTAGCACCATCTGGTTTTTATTGGTGGAAAATCGACCCCTAAATTTCCTGCAGGGACATGGGACATGGATGATGAAAGGATTTGGGGACTGAAGCCATGATCAAGAGCATCTATGCAGAAGGACAATGAGAAAGGAACTTCATATAGAATGTGATTTTTTAATGCATAGAAGACCCCCAAGATTTGAAGGTGGTTGCATGGACTTGGTAGATTGCTTTAGCTGAAGAATTCACATCTTGCTTGTCTTCATTTGTTTTATTGTGGATTGTCTCTGCACACAAACAGGTGAGTCGAACCCAGCGATTCCTGAACGCAAGTCCTCCCAAGTATTTTGGACTTGAGCTCCCAGATGCCTCTGGCCTCGTCTGATGGTCAGGGATTTGAGGAACCAATATCCAAAATGTCTGGTAGGCCAGAGTTTGGGAAACTGATCTATGTGGACAGGGGCGGTCTAAGGTAATTTTAAATGGTAGGCGAACATTATTTTGGTGCCCCCCCCCAAAAAAACATTATTTTGCCCCCCCCATGTAAAACAAATATACAATTATAATATCACAATACCATTAGTAGTATTATATTGTATCAATGTATATACAATATATTATACCATACTCATACTATATTATATCATAATTATATTATACTACATTACAATATAATTATATTATAATATATTGACATTATAATATAATGTAACATTCTATTATATTATTATGATAAAATAATAAAATTATTTAAATAAAATTATCCTCTACTAAACATTTTCATTACTCCTATAAAACTCAAATAACCCAAAATAAAGTAAAATAAAATATATATTACTATTTTGTACAATACCACTATACTGCAATATTGTTTGTAATATTACATGTAATATAAAATATATCATTATTCTATTGTTATATTGTATTTGTATTATACTGTATGACAATATTAAGCAGAACTGTATAATAATCAACAAGAAATGCAATGTAAATGCATCAAAATCAGAATATATTACCTATCACCCGACTCATAATTCATAGGAGTCTCCCATAAGTCCAAAATTAGGATCCCAATGTAAATGTAAATAGAAAAACAGCCAAAATGTTCAAATGAGGTCGAATACAGGCTGCGCGGCCTGGGCAAACTTGGGCCCGCCCTCCCTCCTTCTAAGTGTTTTGGCCTCCAACTCCCACAACTCATAGCCTCAGGCCCCTCGGGTCTAGACAGAAATAGAGCCAAAGAAAGGAAGGAGGGAGAAAAGAGGTCACAGAGGAGGAGGAAAGCCCTTCATTCATTCATTCCTTCACTTACACTTCCTTCACTGATTCTTTTCTCCTTCCCTGCAAACGCGCGTGCGGCGGAGACAAAGGGAGAGGGGAAGCACTCCCTGCCTGCCCGATAGGGAGTGCTTTGCTTACAGGCTTCTGCGCAAGGGAGCTACTGGGCATGCGCGGAGGTTTTTGCGCATGTGCAGTTGCTCCTGCGCTCAACTTCACCTCCGGAGCAAATGCGCCTGCGTGAAAACCTCCGCGCGTGCCCAGAAGCGGCGTCGGAGTGCACAAGGCCGGGGTCAAAAAGCAGGCAGCTGCAGCACTGTCTGAGGAACATCGGCAGGGCCAGGATGGCGCCCCATGCGGCCAGGTTGGCGCCCCCTTCCCCGATGGCGCCCTAGGCGGCCGCCTACTTGGCCTATCTTGTAGGACCGCCCCTGTATGTGGACATAATTTGACTAAACAGTGGAAGGTATGTGGGGTAGAGGTCTACTGGCCTTCAGCATCGCATTTAGTTGCTTATGATTTCAAATAGTGCAGTGCAAACCTTTCCAAACTGTTGGGACACATTAATGTGTTGCTTGAAAAATGCTTTCTCCCACAAAATGAGCGGTGCTGAGGAGGAGGAAGAAGGATCCCCCAAAGGGCATCCAGTCTACCCCCTTCAGCCAGAGAGGAAGGCACAATCAAAGCACCCCCGACAGGTGGCCACTCAGCCTCTGTTTAAAAACTTCCAGAGAGGATTAATCCCTACAGAAGCAGAATGCTGATGCTGTTCAAGTGTAGGTCCTGTTACAATGTTTATAATTAGCACAATTTGTTGATAGACTTGCTGCAATTATCACTAAAATTGATGTGTTTCTTATTAAGAAAATAAAATCTGTTGACAATGACATTTGTGATGAACCCCTGGAGTGGTTATAAAGGAAACGAGTCAACTGTAGGTCACATGAAGTGGAAAGGAATAAATGTCTGAACCTCATTTGCACAGTAGATTATATGAAACATATTCTATGAGATTATATATACATAAATTCTGGAGTGGATTTGACTGCTTCCATTGGATACCATGGCTACGTGGATTACCCTTCCTTTGGGTTGATGGCTCTGAGGACAGTAGTTTGCTGATTCTCTGAATGCAAACCTTATAGGGCAGTGGTTGTCAGACGTTTTGGCATTCAACTCCCAGAAATCCTAACATCTGGTAACCTGGCTGGGATTACTCGGGAGTTATAGGCCAAAACGCCAAAACAGGTTGAACACCACTGTTATAAAGAAACCCCAGCAACCTGAAGAAGGATGAGAAAAGGACCAATAAACTTGTTTCAGCATCAAGAAGCGGCACAATTAAGCAACTTCCCAATAATGTGGTGGGTTATGGAAGCAAATTCCACCTTCTGATTACAAATGTGCTAAGCCTTTGCTATCCCCATCCATGTGCAAAAATGGATGGATCGATCGATAGATAGATCAGGCAACAGTTGGCCTGCATTCACTGAGTTTAAGAGGTACTGGATCTCCATGAAAAATGAAACACTGCAAATAAAGAAATGGCAAAACCCGAGAAAACATCTTTCTTGGGATTTCTAGGTCTTCCAACATGACCTATGTCAACTTCCATAGTATTATACTGTTATAGTATTATACTGTTGAAATCTCTTAAGTCTTCCAGCATAACGAGGAAATTGACTGATGCAGTGTTCTCACTGCAGGACGTAAAGAGTCCAAGAGGCAACACTTTCCATCATAAATTTGGATTATCAACCACAAAAGTCCAACCCACAGGTGGTCAATGGAATATCCTCCTGGAAGTCTGGCGGAGCAGAGGCTGGATGGTTATCTGTCGGGAGGGCTTTATTGGTATCTTCCTTTATAGCAGAAGGGGGTTGGACTGGCCGGCCTTTGGAGATCCCTTCCAACTCTATAAAAGTCCAATTTAAAACCTGGAGTGGGTTATCTGCTGCTCTGCTGACCTGGGAGTCCCCAGCGTGTCTGAAATGCACGGTCAGTGGTACAGAGCAAGACCCTGGAAAGACATTTTGGGTTCAAGGGGTGGCATAATTTGAGGAGGAAGCATTCGTTCTTGCATTGGACTCAAGGTATCCTAAAGAATTGCTTTTTTTGGTTGCAAGGAGAGCCATTCTGCACTTTGAGTGACAAGAGGGAGGCAGCTTGAAGCCACTAGAGCAGGCATGGTCAAACTTTGGTCCTCCAGGTGTTTTGGATTTCAGCTCCCACAACTCCTAACAGCCCGACAGCCTCAGGCCCTTAAGTGGCTGAGCGGCTGAGGGGGAAAAGGAAGAGGCCTGAGGCTCTTAGGAGTTGTGGGAGTTGAAATCTAAAACACCTGGAGGACCGAAGTTTGACCATGCCTGCTCTATAGAATACTAATCTAACAGTTTGAATGAAATGGGTAGAATTTTCTTTTTAAAAATAATAATAGAGAAAAGCTTCAAATGAAGTAACCTGCCCAGAATAATTAAGAGTAACCTTCAACCAAGAAGAGCTGGTAGAGAAAATAAGAACATGCGACATCAGAAGGAATACGCAGATGCAGTGACTAGATTTAAAACTAGATTTGTTAGAGTCTTCAATATCTTATGTAAAGTGTGTCAATGAAATAGAGATGATTTAGTTGTAACTGAATCATGTATTTGTATAAGAACCCCTCCCCGTTCCAACAACAACCACACTTTTTTGTGTTCTTTCTTTGTGACGTATTAGACATCTGGGTTGTTGTGAGTTTTCCGGGCTGTATGGCCATGTTCCAGAAGCACTCTCCTGACGTTTCGCCTGCATCTATGGCAGGCATCTTCAGAGGTGAGGTCACAACGAGGCGAAAAGTCAGGAGAGAATGCTTCTGGAACATAGCCATACAGCCAGAAAACTCACAACCCAGTGATTCCGGCCATGAAAGCCTTCGACAATACATATCAGACATCTGTAAAGGTGCAACTAACTAATAACCCTACTTAATTTTATTTGGAATGGCTTAATAAGTAAAGAAAAACAAAGAGACCTCTCCCCTCCCCTCCGTTGCCATGCAACTTGAACCCATTTGCTCATTGGCTAGGAAGTGTTGTCCATAGCAACAGAGAGACGCAAAGCGGTGGCAGCAGCAGCAGCATCAGTTAAGCTTCAGGAGTTTCTGGCTTATTGACTTTATTTTGTATTGAGATACATGTAATGTAAGATACTGAAGCCTAGTTCTCAACCGGTTGGCACTGGCATCCATAGGATAGGCATAGGAATGCAGAACACCTGCTGTTGGGACTTTTGTAGCTGGAGATCCTAAACGTACTGTTGTTTGGATCCATTCTGCGGCCTAGCCATGTCTCACCCATCCGTCCTTCTGACCCAGGAGCCTGCTCCGCAAACTGTCCCAGTCTCTGAGCTGCCCATGAAGGTGTATGAGCCGGCCCTTAACACTGGCCTCGACTCCTCCTCAGGTTTGGCCACAGCGGGCTTCCGCACAGCCAAGTACCTGCTTGAGGAATGGAACCAGCACAATTACATCCGTTATTATGAAGCCTTTGCTGACCGGGACCATTCGGAGAGGGTGCGGCAGGAGTCACAGAACCTGGCAGCCTACACAGGTGAACTGGCTGAGCGGACCCAGCAGGACTCCACGGCCAAAGTGGGTGAGCGCCTGCAGGACATCCACTTCTGGAAGTCGGAGCTGCAACGGGAGATTGAGGACCTGGTGGCTGAGACAAACTTGCAGGTGGCCCAGAAACGGCGGCTGGAGCGGGCCCTGGATGCCACTGAGGTGCTCTACAGCCTGGCCATGGACAACCTGCAATGCCGCGAGCGGAGGCAGCACCCAGACATGGTGCGCGACCAGGTGGAGGCCGAGCTGCTCAAGGTAAGGAGCCCGACTCATTTACTTATTTGGGCATTTCTATATCAAGGACTCAAGGTGGTTTACAATAATAGATGAAACATAACAGTATAAATAACATTAAGAAATCTCTGGTGGTGCAGCAGGTTAAACTGCTGAGCTGCTGAACTTGCTGACCAAAAGGTCGGCAGTTTGAATCCGGGGAGCAGGGTGAGCTTCTGCTATTAGGGCCAGCTTTTGCCAACCTAACAGTTCAAAAACATGCAAATGTGAGTAGAATATAGATACTGCTTTTGCGGGAAGGTAATGGCACTCCATGCAGTCATGTTGGCCTAGGAGTTGTCTATGGACAACGCTGACTGTTCGGCTTGGAGATGAAGATGAGCACCACTCCCCAGAGTTGGACATGACTAGACTTAATGTCAGGGGAAACCTTTACCTTTTAAATTAATCCCAAGTCAGTCCTTGTTGGACATAACATTATCAAAAATGATTAAAAGCACTTAAAAATGCCCAGGAAGGTAAATATATAATTATAAAGTGCCATTCCTAGGCTTCTATCACTTTAGTTAAAAGCTAATCCACATAGGGAAGTTTTCAAGTTTTTCCGAAAGGCCAAGAGCGTGGGGGCTGCTCTTGTCGCTTCTGGCAAAGCATTCTACAGTTTTGGTGTGGATCCGAGAATGTGCCATCTCTAGCCAATTTTAAATGACAGTTGTCCCTAAACTGAGTCAATAGGAGTGTTTCACTACTTGATCTTAATAATCTACCCGGCTTATATGGTAGGACACATTGTCTCAAGTATCCTGGACTGAATACCGTGTAGGGCTAAAACCAGCACCTTAAATTGGGCCTGGAGGGCAATCAGGTGCTAGTGGAGCTGTCTCGGTGGGAGGGGGTGGGGGGTGGTACGCTCCCTGGAGTCAGCTTCAATGAGCAGTCTGGCTGCCATGTGCTGAACCAATTGCTGTTCCCGGACACTTTTCAAGGGCAGTCCCATGTAGAGCGCATTGCAGTAGTCCAACTGGGAAGTAACCAGTGTGCGTACGACTGTGGCCAAGTCAGATTTCTCCAGGAACTGGTGCAGTTGGCTCATGTACCAAAGCAGCAGACCAGAGCGTTGCAAACCTACCGAGACTCTCTTCATCCTGGGGAAGGAGACCATAGAACTGCCTAGAGATCCTTCCAATGCAACTATGGTAATGTCTAAGGTGGGCATAGGCAAACTTCGGCCCTCCATTTGTTTTTAACTTCAACTCCCACCATTCCTAATAGTCGGTAGGCTGTTAGGAATGGTGGGAGTTGAAGTCCAAAACAACTGGAGGGCCAAAGTTTGTCCATGCCTGGGTTAAACCATGCCTTTGTAAGAATTTCACATTGTAACATACAACATATACATATAATATCTTGTGTTGATTCTTTTGTTGTTTCCTCTATATAATAACTCCATGGGGTTCATCGCAAACATCGTTGTCAACAGATTTTCTTTCCTTAGTTAGAAACGTATACATTTTTGCGGTACTTGCTGCAAGTCAATCAACAAATTGTGCAAATTATGCATGTTTTACCTTAATCTTGCTTGAACAACATCCGCTTTCCACTTCTATAGGGAGTAAACCTCTTTGGAGGGTTTTAAAGAGAGGCTAGATGGTGCTTTGATTGTGCCTTTCTGCCTGGCTGAAAGAAGCTGGAATAGATGCCCCTTTGGAGGTCCCTCCTTTAAACTCTAGTGAAGTATAGATTGCCTGGGAGGACAGGGAAGTTTCTGTCTACAGAGGTTTTTGATCTGAGGCTTTGATTGTCTTCCTGCCTGGTGGAAGGGGGGTTGGACTAGATAGCCTTTGGGGATTCCTTCCTTTGTGGGTGGGGGAGCATTTTTCAGGCGACACACCTATGGACAACAGGTGACACAGGAGTGTGCCCTGCCCCTGAGACACAGTTTGGAAAGCTCTGCTATAAACATTACATGCACAGATCTAGAATGAGGGGCACTTGGCTTGAAACAGTCAATGGAAAAGTGATCTGGGAGTCTTAGTCAACCACAAGCTGAACATGAGCCAACAATAAGATGCAGCTGCTAACCCCCCCCCCCAACCCCAAACAAACAACAAAAATATTCTAGTCTGCACCAATAGAAGTATAATGTCTAGATCAAGGGAGGTCATAGTCCTGTTCTCTTCTGCTGGAATAATAACCCAGTGTCCAGTTCTGTACAAAGCAATTCAAGAAGGACAAGATGGACAGGGTCCAAAATGGTCAAAGCTTTGGATACTAGAAATTCCTTTGAGCCAGGTTTGTTTAACCTGGAGAAGGTTAAGAAGAGGGGACATGAGAGTCACATTTCAGTGTTTGAAAGGAGGTCTCATTGAGGAGGAAGGGACAAGCTTGTTTTCCACGCCTGCAGAGATTGGGACATAATGGAGCCATGGATTCCAACAGCAGAAAAAGGGATTCCACCTGAACATTAGAAAGTACTTCTTGTGATGGTAAGAGCTGTTTGACAGAGGAATATGCTGTTGCCTGGGAATGTTGTGGAGGCTCCTTCTTTGGAGGCCTTTAAAGAGAGGCTGGATGGCCATCTGTTGGGAGGGATTAGATTGTGTCCTTTTGGCTGGCAGAAGAGGGTTGAACTAGATGGGCTCTGGGGATCTCTTCCAACTCTAAGGTTTGGTTTTCTCTTCTCTGGACTTCACTCCAAAATGTAAGAATGGTTACTATGAAGTTAAATAATCCCATTCCCCAGGCACCGAGGGGAAGAGGAATTACCATGGACCATAAGGACCATTATCATCTATATCAGCATTTCTCATCCGGGGGGTGGGTTATGAGGGGGGTGTCAGAGGGGTTGCCAAAGACCATCGAAAACCACAGTATTTTCTGTTGGTCATAGGGGTTCTCTGAGGGAAGTTTGGCCCAATTCTATAATTGGTGGGGTTCAAAGTGCTCTTTGATTGTAGATGAACTATAAAACCCAGCAACTACAACTCCCAAATGTCAAGGTCTATTTTCCCCCAAACTCCACCAGTGTCCGCATTTGGACATATTGAGTATTCGTGCCAAGTTTGGTCCAGATCCATAATTGTTTCAGTCCACAGTGCTCTCTGGATGTAGGTGAACTACAACTCCAAAACTCAAGGTCAATGCCCACCAAACCCTTCAAGTATTTTCTGTTGGTCATGGGAGTCCTGTGTGCCAAGATTGGTTCAATTCCATTGTTGGTGGAGTCCAGAATGCTTATTCATTGTAGGTGAACTATAAATCCCAGCAACTAAAACTCCAAAAATCAACACCCACTCCCCCAGCCCCACTAGTATTCAAATTTGGATGTATCGGGTATTTGTGCTAAATTTGATCAAGTGAACAAAAAGACATCCTGCATATCATATATTAACATGATTTATAACAGTAGCAAAATTAAAGTTGTGAAGTAGCAACAATTTTTTTTATGGTTGGGGGTCACCACAACATGAGGAACTGTATTAAGGGGTCGTGGCATTTGGAAGGTTGAGAACCGTTCTGATTTAGATATATATGGGTGGCACCAAAATCTCAGTGCTTATGCCTGCAAAGAAGGATGGGGAAACTTAGAAGGAAAATACTTTCGTGAAAGTTCCCGAAGGTGCATCCACACTGTCGAACCGACACAATTTGATGTTGCTTTAACTGTCACAGCTCAATACTATAGAATCCTGGGAGTTGCAATTGCAACCATGACTTTCAGGATTCCTAAGCATTGAGCCACAGCGGTTAAAATGACATCAAACTGCATTCGTTCTATAATGTAGATGCACCTGAAGTTAATGTTGATTATTCCATTTCTGGAAGGAATTTGGGGCTCTCCGGAAGGATGCTTGGCTTTCCATGGCACCTCCAAGGCCTTCTCTTTCCAGGATATGGACCCGGTCATGATCAAGGGCATCCTTCCTTTCCAAGAGGAAATTTGCTCTTCCCGCTGCTAATGTTTCTGCCGTTGTTCTGTGTTCTAGGAAGCCGAGCTCGTCCGAAATATCCAAGAGCTGCTGAAAAGAACCATGAAGCAAGTGGTGAATCAAATACAGTAAGATTCCCTTGTTGAGCTTCATAATCCACCAGTGATTGGCATGACCCCAGAGCTGAAATACCCCTTGAGACTAATGATCCACTCCATGAGACCTCTCCCACCTTTCAGTGATTCTAGGTCAACACACTGATGGATGGAATTGAAAAGGGGTCACTCTTTGGGCAGATCCCAGGGACTGGAACCAGTATAAATACCATTAGTCTCAAGGAAAGTATTTCACCTCTGAACCATGATTCCAGAGACCAGGGTTCGAATCCTTATCTGCCCTGAAAGCCTCCTTTGGCCGAATCACACTCTTTCAACCTCAGAGGAAGGCTGCGGCAAATGGCTTCCAAACAAACTTTGCAATGACAACCCCGTGATAGGTTCGGAAAGGCTCAAAGGACTTGAAGGCATACATACATGGACCTAATCACATTAAGAAATACTCAGTTTCAATCAGTATGCATCCTGTAGTTTTTTTTACAAATGAAAGCATAGTATATTTGTGTTAGGCGATCCCTCATAGCCTGAGGATGATGGTCCTCCAAGTCTGGTTTCTTGGCGGTGGGTTCTTAGGCGGTTGTGGAGCCCTATTCTTGATCCACATGTTCTCCTGCAGTGAGAACATTGGTTTCCAGGTGGAAGGTGGTCCCAGGCACGCCCGGATTACCCATAAGGTCACCCTAGGCCATGGACTAGGGGCGCAAAGCCAAGGGGGGGGGGCGCAGTTCACGGACCAAAAAAAATGTTGAAACAAAAGCGCAACGCGCGGCATGGAGATGACTCTCTCTCTCTCTTGAGGCTACATGCTAGCACTCCCTGCTAGGAGGATTGGCTGCCAGATGATGGAAGGAGGAAGGAAAGAGAGAAGGAAGGAAGGATGAAAGTGGAAGAGGAAGGAAAAAAAGAAATAAGGAAAAAAGAGTGGAAGAGAAGGATGGATGGTAGGATGGAAGGAAAGGATAAAGGAAAAGAAGGAAGGAAAGACAAACAGGATGGAAGGAGAAAGGGAAGGAAGAAAGGCTGGAAGGAAGGAAAGAGAAAGGATGGAAGGGAAGGAGAAAGAGGGAGGTAAGGAGGAAGGAAAGAGAAGGAAGGAAAGACAAAAGTGAGGGAAGGAAGGAAGGAAGGGAAGGAGGAAGGAAGGGGTGGAAGAGAATGGAGGGAGGGAGAGAGGGAGGAAAGAGAAGAATTAAGGAAAGACAAAAGGGAAGGAAGGAGAAAGAGGGACAGAAGAAAGGAAGGACAAAAGGATGGAAGGGAAAGAGGGAGGGAAGGAAGAAGGAAAGAAGGATAGGATGTTGAGAGAGAGGAGGGCCTGAGAAAAGAGCCCAAGGGGGCGTATATGGCCCCTGGGCCTGGGTTTGCCCATACCTGGTGTATACACACACGTGCGTTTTCCTTTGCTGGATTGATGTTCTATTTTTTTCTCCCAACATGGGACCTGTATTCCTTTTGCCTTTTGAAAAATACCACACCTGCAAACCTGCATGGTTTTTTCCTAGGCTTTTCTCTGATGGACTCCCTTTTGCACAAAATTCTAGTTATTTCTGAAGTCCCTAATGGGGCTGAGACTGTGTAACTCACCCAAGGCCATTCAATGGGTTTCCAAAACTAAGTAAGGAATTCAACCTTCATCTCCAGAGTGTAGCCCAGTACTTGACCCACATTGGCACCAAGTTTGTTTATTTATGGAGATTTATTATATCTCCAAATAGCATTCAGGGTGGCTGGGATCCAGAGAGTTCCCAAAAGTCAGTCTGTCTCCCTTAACTACACTGTGGATTTTATTCTATTTGATACCACTTAAACTATCATCGCTCAATGTTATGGGATCTTGGGAGCTATAGCTTGCAGAGGCACTGGCATTCTTGAGAAGAGAAGGTGAAAGCTCTTATAAAACCACAATTCCCAAAGCATGGAGGCTGCCCTACTTCAAGCTGTCCTATTTAAAAGACAAATGAAAAGGGGAAAGAGGTCATGCTTTCCTTTGCCTGTTGTTGCCACCAGATGGTGGCAAAGACTAAGAAAGTCGAAAATGTTATGGATCCATTCTGGAAAGTCTAATAAGGCACACTGGTTGATGATGACGATAATTATCCTCCTCCATCTCCTCATATTATTATTATTAGCATATTATAATTATATTGTATTATTATATTATATTGTTGTTATTGTTATCTTTAACACAGCAAACTGGTTTATGATGATGATGATGATCATTATCATTATATTATTATTATTTTATATTATTGTTGTTATTATTTATTTACAACTTTTTCTCTCTTAAAGAAACTCAAAGTGGTTTACTTTGAGCAATACAATAGCTGGGTTGCTGTGAGTTTTCCGGGCTGTATGGCCATGTTCCAGAAGTATTCTCTCCTGACATTTTGCCCACATCTATGGCAGGCATCCTCTGACCTCACAGCCTCTGAGGATGCCTGCCATAGATGTGATGAAACATCAGGAGAGAATGCTTCTGGAACATGGCCATACAACCCGGAAAACACATAGCAACCCAGTGATTCTGGCCATGAAAGCATTCGACAACACTCATTTCAATAGCTTTTTTTTTTTGGTTTTATATCAGTTAAAAATATAAGCTCTGGATTTTTACCTCTTCGAAGTGAAATCTTTCCAAATAATCAAAAAAAATAAATATATTTGTTGAGGGTCTTAGAACTGTTGTGGTCGACTGTCCTTTGTCTCTGTGAATGGCTGTGCACCCCCCCCCCCTTTTTTGAGATTTGTAATGCCTTGTGCTTTCAGGTTAAACCGGGATCACAAGGAGTTCTGTGAAATGGATTGGTCTGACAAATTGGAGACGTACAACATTGACGAGAAGTGCGGGAGGTACAACAATCAGAGCACCAACATCCGGTTCCACCCGAGCTCTTCCAAGCTGGAGGACAGGTGAGATCACTTGGAATGGCCTATATCTGCGGATTGAAGCCAGCAAAGGCTAATCTGAAATGCAACAAAATGTTACAATGTGGAGTTCCTTCTCTCCAGAATTCCAGGTGCTTCATTTGCCCTGGTTTTCATTCATCCCCATATCCCACACCAGTTGAACAAATGCAGGAAAAGAATTATATTATCAAGATGCCATGAACACTGTAGGAAGCAAACTGAAGTTTTATTGTAGGAACTCAACAGCATTGATATCTTTCTTGGGTTGCTGTGAGTTCTTCAAGCTGTATGGCCATGTTCCAGAAGCATTATTTCCTGACGTTTCACCTGCATCTGTGGCTGGCATCTTCAGAGGCCTGTTGGCAGTGCAGCACATGGAGAGTATATATACCTGTCTAATAATGTCCAGGGTGGGAGAAAGAACTGTTGTCTGTTGAAGCAAGTGTAAATGTTGCAATTAGTGAGCTTGAATAGCCTTGAGTGGTCACGAAGCTGCAAAGTCAACCAGTGAGGGTATCTGCATAGATGTAGCCTGGCTTGAATAGCATCGAGTAGCCATGAAATTGCAAAGTCAACCTGTGAGGGTAACTACATAGAGGTAGCCTGGAGGCACCCTCTGTTTGGGAGGTGTTAACTGGCACTTGATTGTTTTCTGGCTGGAATTCCCCTGTTGCTGAGTGGTGTTCTTTATTTACTGTCTTGATTCTGGTGGTTTTTTAAAATACTGGTAACCAGGTTTTGTTCATTGTATCCTTGTTTCTGTTGAAATTGTCCACGTTCTTGGGGATTTAAATGCTTCTCTGTGTAGCCTGACATGGTGGTTGTCAGAGTGGTCCAGCATTTCTGTGTTCTCAAATAATATGCTGTGTCCAGGTTGTTTCATCAAGTGTTTTGCTATAGCTGACTTCTCTGGTTGGATTAGTCTGCAGTTCCTTGCGTGTTCTTTGATTTGTGTCTGGGCTCAATTTACAGTCAGGTAAAGAAATAAGATATCTTTCTTTCTTTACCTGCCTGTGAATTGTGGTGTGGAATAACATCCGACTGAAAGATGGCAAGGCTTCGGACACATAACACCAGTTCAAAACATGTAGTGGCAGTTAAAATAAACTTCAACAATATAACTCTGCTGAAAGAAACTGGGTTTTACCACAGATTTGAATGCTGTAGGTTTGTCTTGGATGATCTAAAGATCCCTATTGGTAGATAAGACTCTGTTCAAGAAGGAAGGGTACCATAGAATCGCCTAGAATCCCCTACGCTGCAACTGTATGGTAATTTCCAAGGGAAGGATACCATAGAACAGGCATGGGCAAACCTTGGCCCTCCAGGTGTTGTGAACTTCAATTCCCACAATTCTTAACAGATTAAGTGGCTGAGGGGGAAAAGGAAAGGGTCTGAGGCTGTTAGGAATTGTGGGAGTTCAAATCCAAAACACCTGGATGGCCGAAGTTTGCTCATGCCTGATATAGAATCACTTAGATCCACCAAAGCAACTCCTTAAGCTGCTTCCCCTACCTGGCAGGGATGTTGTGTGTGTTTTACTCTTTCTCTCTTCCACCCCCACAAATAGACAAGACTCCTTTTGACGCAGCCTAGAATCCCATTGGCCTTTTTCTGTGGCCGCATCATGCTCTTGGCTCATCCCAACTCCATTGCCCCTCTTTCCCCAGTGCTTCCACGCCGGAGACCTGGTCCAAGTACAGCCACGACAACATCTACCGAGCTGAGAGGGAGAAGCTGGCCTCCGTCAACCTCCGGGCCATGATTGACAACATCCTGCACGACACTGCCGCGGACCTGCACACCCAGAGTGACCTGGTTAACCAGGCCTTCGCCAAGCATTGTGAGGTCCTGGAGGATGCCAAGCACAAGCTGGAGCATCACCTGAAGAAGGTACATGCTTTGGGTCCATCCGCAATGTCTCGCTGTCTGGATTTCCTCCAAAAAGGCAAACGAATGGCTCCTCCAAGCTAAGGAAGACTGAAACTCCCCTTAGAAGCCAAGGCAACCTAACTGAGGCTGTTGTGCTTTGCGAATATCTTGAGAAGACAAGACTCCATAGGAAAGGCAGTCATCATGGAATGCTCTTCCCCCTGAGGTCCGAGCACTACGGGACCTGGTGCCCTTCCGCAGGGCTTGCAAAAGTCATCTGTTCCAGCAGGCATTTGAGTTGTGTTAACTGAATTTAATGTTGTTTTAATTTGTTGTTTTAAATTGTGTATGCTGTACTTCTGTTGAACTGCCCCGACCTTTGGGAGTGGCGGTATATAAGTTGAATGAAAGAAAAAGAAGAAGCTGAAAACCACATTTATAGCTACATAAGACTCTAATAAGAAAGCCACCGATTCCTGACTTTGCAAGACTGCAACTTATTAGTAGTATTTATATTCTGCTTTTTCTATCTTAAAAGAGATTCATAGCAGCTAAGAGACTGCAAAGCAGGACTGCTCAAGAAAAGTTGGGGTGCATCTAAGCTGTAGATTTAATGCAGTTCGGTGCCACTTCAACTGCCATGGTGAAATGCTATGTGATTCTGGGAGTTGTAGTTTTGCAAGGCCTTATCTGCCCAGGAAATTTCACCAAACTGTAACTCCCAGGGTTCTATGGCAGTTCAAGTGGGGTCAAAAGGGGCCCAGTGAGCACTCTGGCTGAATCTGTCAAGACGGGGCTGGCCTCCGAGCTCTAGGACCAGGCAGCTATTTGGTTTAGGGACCACCAAACAGGGTGCCATCTGGGTCATCAACTGAAATAGAGCAATTTAAAATGGCCACGGATAGTGGGATCCAAGTTGCAGGCAGTGAAAGTCTTGGAAGTCTCTGTAAGTCAGTGTTGATTTGAAGGCAGTGGATGGCAAGCCTTGCTTTGCATATATTTGTGCAAAGGTAATTCTATCTGCACTAGACTTAAGTCCAAACTTTAAGACACTACTCAGAGCAATGGATACTATTTGCCACCTGCAAAAGTCTCTGCAGCTCCATTACAGTTCAAACCAAAACCCAAACCGGACCTTTTGATGAGAGTTCCACTTAGCTTCCGCTGTTTTGCACTAATCCTCTTTCTGCGAGGCTCATTTCAGAAGCTGGGAAATGGCAGGATTAATTTCAGAGATTATATTGTTTTCAAACACAGCAAATTCAGCCAAGACACTGCTAAATGACTCCCGTCAAGACTGTTTGTGCTGTCTGTTCCGGCAAAACAGAGCAGTGTCCTATTGTTGTGTAGTTCCTTTATTATTCCCATGTTGTTTGGTTTTAAATTATCTCTCATTTCCTCAAATAGCAGAAGGGAGGGTTGGATTGGATGACCCTTGGTTGTGCCACGATCCTGCAAGAAGAAACCAAAAGGCTGGCACAAGCCATCTTCCTTCCTTTATTTATTTACAGTATTTATATTCCGCCCTTCTCACGCCGCAGAGGACTCAGGGTGGATCACAATGCACATATACATGGCAAACATTCAATGCCATAGACCCACAACATATATAGACAGACACACAGAGGCTATTTAACTTTCCAGCTTCATGAGGGTATGCTTTGAACTCTGGCCACTGGTGGAGCTGTCGCTTCACCGCCCACTTGTGACACCGATGGAGTACTTCCTCATTCTTTTGCACGCTGCTGGAGATTTTTATGGTGTCGTAAATTAGTTAAATTAGCCTCCCTGCATAAGTGGTACCTAAATGTCCTACTTGACAGTGTCTTTCGGGCTGCAAAGGTCGACAGCAAGCTAGAAAAATGGTCTGGAACTTTCGGCAGGCTTCAAACTCATGACCTTTCCAGATTCCTTTCCAAACAATTCCACGTCTGCTGAAGTTAGGGGTTCAGGACCCTATTAAAGATGAGGGAAAGTAAATAAAAATAATATTGTACAGGCTCCAACTTAGAAAAGCCTAGAGAAGTGTTCTCTCTAGAGATCCCTGGGTCTTCTAGCCCAATGCTATAATGGAAGGTGGTCTTAGAGCCATGCTGGAGGAGCTAGAAATTCATTAAGAGAGAACATATTAATACAATCTGTGAATAATTGAATCTGCAAAAGTCGAATCGGTGAAGGTGGAGGGGCTGACTTTGGATTTCAAATGCACTTCTTTCTTTCCTCTCAATGTGTCTTCTTCCCCAACAGATCCTCAAGGAGATTGGGGACCAGGAGTGCAACATTGCAGCTCTCAAGCAAGCCATCAAAGACAAAGAGACACCCCTCAAGGTGGCCCAGACCAGGCTCTATGACCGCTCCTTCAGGCCAAACGTTGATCTTTGCAGAGATACGGCCCAGTTCAGGTGAGCCTCCTTCAGTATAGACTTAGAAGCTTGGTAGATGCGGGGAATGCTGTGGATGGAGCATATCTCTTTTTCAATAAGTCCCCTATGATGATCTTGCAAACAAACTAATAAAATATGGGCTGGACGATATTACTGTGAGGCGGGTTGGGAATAGGTTGAGCAATGGAATCCAAAGTTTCTTTGGTTCCTTTTCATCCTGGAAAGAAGTAGCTGTTTGGATGCCATAAAGAGGGCTCTGTCCTAGGCCTTCCAGGGCTGTTCAACATCTTTATCAATGACTTGGATAAAAGGTTTACAAGGCATGCAGATCCCTTTTGCAAATGACTCCAAATTGGGCGGGAGAGTTAATACTACAGAGGTATAAGTAAAGGTAAAGGTTTACCCTGACATTAAGTCTAGTTGTGTCTGGCTCGGGGGGGAGGGGTGGTGGCGGCGGTGGTGGTGCTCATCTCCATTTCTAAGCTGAAGAGCCAGTGTTGTCCATAGACACCTCCAAGGTCATGTGGTCAGCATGACTACATGGAGCACCGTTACCTTCCCGCCGGAGTGGTACCTATTTACTCATATTTGCATGTTTTCGAAGTGGTAGGTTGGCAGAAGCTGAGCCTAACAGCGGGAGCTCACTTCCCGGATTCAAACCGCCAACCTTTTGGTCAGCAGGTTCAGTAGTTCAGTGGTTTAACTTGCTGTGTCACCAGGGATCAAAATTGGCATTAAACATGAAGTGCAGAAATACTGTATAAGGATGTGTGGCACATGGGAGAGGACATGAGAGTCATTGGGTATGGCCATATTCCAGCAACATTCTCTCTAGATGTTTCGCCTACGAATGTAGCTGGCATCTTCAGAGGTCTGTTGGAAGTGAGACAAATGGAGTGTGCATATCTATCTATCATCTATCTATAGATATATACTTTATATCTGTGAAATGTCCAGAATGGGAGAAAAAATCATTGTCTGTTTAAAGCAAGAGTGAATGTTTGATTTAGCAAGTTTGTATAGCATTGAGTAGCCATGAAATTGCAGGCAATCAGTGGTATCTGCATAGAGGTAGCCTGGCCAATGTTCCCTGGAGGCACCCTCTGTTTGGGATGTGTTCACTGGCACTTGATTGCTCATGGTTCTGAGCAATGTTCTTTATTTACTGTCTTGATCCTGGCATTTTTCAATATTGGCAGTCACATTTTGTTTATTTTCATGATATCTTTTCTGCTGAAATCATTCACATGCTTGTGGATTTCAATGGCTTCTCTCGTAGTCTGACATAATGGCTAATTGGCAATCAAGTGCCAGTTGAGACCTGCCCAAATGAGGATGCCTCCAGGCAACAAAGGCTAGGCTACCTCTATGCAGATACCCTCACTGATTGACTTTGCAGCTTCATGGCTACTCACTACTATTCAAGCATGCTAACTGCAATACTCACACTTGCTTTATTTATTTATTATTTATAAATTCGATTTGGTAGACCGCTCTCTCTGGAGCCCAGAGCGGTTTACAGCATAAAATCAATAAAACATCAATAAACAGATAAAAGACGTATACCCAAAAGCCCCCCTCCCCACAAATGATCCCGGCAAGCAATAATACGCAGAGGCAATACATGGCAGGACGGTATGTTGGCAGCTGGCAACTAAGGAGGCATCAGTTGGGACCAAATGCCTGCCTATATAGCCAAGTCTTCACAGACTTGCGGAAGGCCAACAAACCCCGTAGTGCTCGTATCTCCTCCGGCAGAGAATTCCAGAGGGTCGGAGCGGCCACTGTAAATGCTCTCTGCCGGGTGCTCGACAGCCTACAGATCTTAATACTAGGGACCTCTAGTAGATTAAGCCCCTCTGAGCGCAGTGATCTTCTGGGTTTGTATGGGGTAAGACGCTCCCTCAAGTACACTGGCCCCAAACCATATAAGGCCTTGAAAGTTAAAACTAACACCTTGAAGGAGACCCGGAATTCGATGGGAAGCCAGTGCAGTGCACGCAGGAGTGGGGTCACATGCGCAGATCTTGGGGCTCCCGACAGCAGGCGCGCTGCTGCGTTCTGCACCAGCTTAAGTTTCCGGATCACCGACAAGGGTAGGCCAATGTACAGCGCATTACAGTAATCAAGCCTCGAGATGACCGTGGCTTGGATCACCGTGGCCAGGTCGCAGCGGGAGAGGTAAGGAGCCAGACGTTTCGCCTGCCGCAGATGGTAGAACGCTGTCTTGCAAGCGCAGGCAATCTGCGCTTCCATCGACAGTTGGGTGTCTAGCTGGACCCCAAGGCTCTTAACTAGGGGCTGTGGGCGAAGTGCCACACCATCAAACGTCGGCAACTGGGTCTCTACCCTCTCCGGGCGGCCCAGCCACAAGATCTCCGTCTTCGTCGGGTTCAAACAGACAGGGGTTCTATTTCCCTCTCTGGACATAATTCCACATAGATAGATAGATGGATAGATATATACACTCCTTTTGCTTCACTGCCAGGAGCATCTCTGAACATGCCAGCCACAGATGCAGTAGAAATGTCAGGAGAGAATGCTGCCAGAACATGGCCATAATGCCTGAAAAACTCACAGCAACTCAATATTTCCAGCATGAAAGCCTTCGACAACACATGAGAGTCATGTTAAAATATTTGATTGATACATACTGAAGATGACACAGGATTGCTTTTTTGGCTGCTCTGGAGACTAGGACAAAATGGAGCAATTGCAGAAAAAACATTAGGAAGAACTTCCCTGGCAAAATATGCTACTTGAGAGTCCAGCTGAGTCTCCTTCCCTGGAGATTTTTAAGCTGAGGCTGGATGGCCATCTGTCAGGAGGGCTTGGATTATGTGTTCCTCTATGACAGAATGGCCCATAGTCTCTTCCAATGCTAGGATTCTATATAAGCCGTTGTCTGGGCTCTTGATCTTAAAAGGCATGTGTCTCCAAATTGGGATCCCTTCCAACTCTAGGATTTTATGACTCTGTGGAAGTTGCAACAGGCAACTAGAAAGCTCCTTTTATCCAGTCCCTTGTTTCATATGGATTGCTGCCATCGCAACGGAAAGGTTATGAACTGAAAGCGCTGCTGGTGCAGAGGTAATGAAGCGGGCATTGATTTTTCCTGCAAACACACACCTGGAGGGAAGAGCAGCCAACTTCCAGTGCACCATCGCTAACACATTTGTACAAAAGACAGAAAGCCCTAGAAACCGCTGGCTGCTTTCGGACTTTCGCGACTTTTCGTGTCGCACGGTGAAATGAGACAGCTGTCTGCAAGCAACTCTGGAAAAACAACCTGTCAGTCATTTGCAACTTCTTGAACAACAACAGCAGAAAAATGGAATTTCAGAGTCCTTCTTATTTTCCAAAAGTGAGTTGGATCTGCAGGAATGCAAGGTCTGTACACCTGACGCATTCTCCATGGGACGGAGGAAGATGGTGTATTGGCAGAATGGCAGATTTGCCGGGAGCGTGATCTGGCCCACGTTTGGTTCTCTTCTCCAGAAGGAGGGGAAAGGGATGGTAATGTATGCATGGACACGGAATGTATATGGGTGTGAATGCTGAGTAAAATGTAATATCCCCTTTGTTTGTTTAACTCAATGTAGCCATATAGTCTCTGTGTCTACTTCTTTCTCTGTAAAGTACCGAACATACACTGTCTCACTAAAACGGAATAAAAAAAACCTTTTAACTGTTTGAAAAGCATTCATGATACATGCTGGGCTTCTGAACCCGCAGCTTGGCGGTAGCTGAAATCACTCAGTAGCTTTGCTTTAGGTTCGCTGTCAGTCGGAAATGACTCGAAAGCACACAACAACCGCAAACTTTCAAACTTCTAAATCCCATTTTCCTCCTTGTTGCTTTCTCCAGGCTGATCAGCGAAGTGGAGGAACTGACGGCGTCCATTGAAGCTCTGAAGAAAAAACTTTTGGACTCTGAGCAGGCCCTGAGGAACCTGGAGGACACCCGGATGACCCTGGAGAAGGAGATCGCGGTCAAGGTTAACAGCATCTTCATCGACCGGCAGAAATGCATGGCCCACCGTGCCCGGTACCCAACCGTCCTCAAACTGTCAGGCTATCAGTAGGCTACTGATTCATTATCGGATTGCGGAGAAGTCACAATAAGTAGTAGAAACCCTCTGAAGAATGGAGTTACATATAAGCACCAACCTATTTTTTTCCCATTCCCAGCTCTGAGCTGAAATAAAATATTGCCCTAAAGAGTTGAACCTTATCTACTGCAAGTTATTTCCTTTTATTTGGGAGAACTGACAGAGCTGGCTGGAGATTCTGTTATAACAATAGTAGTAGTAGTGATAGTAATATAATTATACTACATGCCTTTTGGATCTTTAGGAAGATAAAGCGGGACACAAATATAAGAACAACAACAATAAAAATACTGTAATGATAATATTGTAATAACAGATATGTCAAATTACTATCACTACTAATGCTATTACGGTCATTACCTAATAATAACTTAATGATAAACAATATTAATAATAGGTCAAGGTTTCCCCTTGACATTAAGTCTAGTTGAGTCCGACTCTGGGAAGTAGTGCACATCTCCATTTCTAAACTGAAAAGCCGGTGTTGTCTGTAGAAGCTTCCAAGATTATGAGGCTGGCATGACTGCATGGAGCACCATTACCTTCCAGCAGAAGCAGTGCCTATTGATCTACTCACATTTGCATGTTTTCGAACTGCTAGGTTGGCAGAAGATGGGGCTAATATGGGAGCTCACGCCACTCCCCGGATTAGAAACGCCGACCTTTGAGTCAGCAAGTTCATCAGCTCAGCGCTTTAACCTGCTGGGCCACTGGGGGCTCCAATATTAATAATAATACCATAATAATACTGTAATGGCAAATCATAATAAGAAGGTGCCTTTTGGGTCTCCTTTTAGAAAGATAAAGTGGGATAAATTTAATAATAACAACAATAATACCAGAAACACAACAATTTGTTGTTGTTGTTCTTCTTCTTTCTATCCCACCTTATCTTTCCAAAAACAGACCCAAAAGGCACCTTTTCCTTTTCTGCAGTATTTGGAGGGGAAAGGGACCAAAGACAGAGTCCTATTTGGGTCTATGTCCCTCCAAATTACTATCAGTTTATGGCTTCAATTGGGTTTTTTAGGTAAGGGATATCCAAAACTGGTTTGGCCAGTTCTTTCTTCAGGTTCAAAGTGCTCCTTGATTAAAAATCCCAAATCCTCCTTGAAAAAAAACATGGCTGATTGGTAAAAGGTAGAATTAGTCAAACATTTGCAAACAAATCAAGTGGAATAAGGGGCTGCCAGCACAGACATCAAAAGAGGTGCAAAGAGGAACATATATAACAGATCTTGGCCCCACCTCCACTGTCAGATAATGCAGTTTGAAACTCGTAGATTTGTATAATGCAGTCAAACGACATGATATGAGCCTGCATTGCTCAAGGGTGGTCACATGTCAAATAAGACCCAAAGGCAATTATGTGAATCAAATCCTGAAATTCCATTGGAGGCCATTTTCCGGTTTAATTATCAATCAACCTGCGGGGGGATTAAAGTGTTGATGAAATCTTTGACTGTTGATTCCTTCTTTTTTTTTTTAATGCTGAGCAATTGCAGGGGAGCTGTTCGTTTGTGTTGACACTTGATAGATAAGATAGCAATCCAAAAAATATCTATCTTTCTGGGAGAAAACAGCATGAATCATCACGCTAAGAGATAAATGTAATTAGAATTGCTTTTAAAATGTCAAGTAATTATACGCTTGATGCATAAAGCTGCCTGATGGCTGGAGTTCGTTTTTGCCCTCCCCATGTTTTGGATTTCTATATCCACTTACATCTTTTAAGAATGCATCTATGCTGTAGAATTAACACAGTTTGAAACCACTTTAACTGCACTGGCTGAATGCTATGGAAACTCTGGCAGAGACCCATGTAATGCAACTCAATGCAGTTCAAACTGCATCTGTGCTGCCATATAGTGCAGTTTGAAATTACATTATATGGTCAGTGTAGACTCCTATAATGCAGTTCAATGCAGCCCAAACTGCATCTACAATGCTATATAATGCAGTTAGAAAATACCTTATATAGTCAGTGCAGACTCTTCTAATGTAGTTCAAGTGGCACTATAGGAGTCTACACTGACCACATAGGCCTCATCTACGTTGGCAGTTCAACTGCATTAGCTGAGTCTTCACTGACCGTATAATGCAGTTTCCGATTGCAATGCATAGTAGTGTAGATGATGCAATTCAAACTACATCATATGACAGCGTAGATCCAGCTGAAGAGACCCTTAAATTGAGCAGAGAGTTGGACTGTGGGATTCTGGGGATGATGGGAATCTCTGTCCCTGAAACACTGTCTTGGAAATATTTATTTCAATGCACCTTCAATGTCAATTTTTAGTGTTTCTGGCAACAATGTGGATGTCCAGCACTCCCCAAGAGTCTCCGGTTTGATGTTGGCAATGGCATAAAACAAACACCGAATGTTCTATCTCAGAATATCCCACCAGCGAATGAGCTTTGCACATCCCAGCCCACCCCAAAACAAATGGATAAGTCCCATTTGATCATTTTGTGGTTGTATCTATAGTAACTCATGGAAGCATCTCTCTGGCAATTGCTGGCACCGTCTTTGGCTGCTTAGCATCCTCTTTATGGGTTATTTCATTCAAGATCTACTCCAAATTTCCCATATTAACGTCCTTCCAAAGAAGCAGGGAAATGATGGTGCCCATCCCTATTATTATTATTATTGTTACTGTTATTCCACCTCTTCTCTCCCAAAGGACTTTTGCAAAGTTATTGCTCCAAGGAGAGAGTCCTTCCAAGGAAAAACCAGGGGCCAAAATCCTAATATCATTAGGAATAAAGCAGATATTTTGTACACCTAATTGCTCATTGCATCATATGTATTACATGAAATGCACATTTATTACTGTATTTTACATAATGTTTATGCTTGTGTGTGTTTTAGTTGTGTTGTAACCTGCCTCGAGCCACAAGGAGAGGCAGGTAAGAAATGAAATAAAATAATCATCATCATCATCACCATCACGCTCTTGCCATCTTTAACAGATTCAAGTTGCCTTTCTAATATTAAAAGGCCAAAAATATTTACATTCTGTGTGTCTCTATGCCTTCAAGTCATATTCAACTCATAGCAATCCCAATATTTATTTTTATTATTACTAGGGTTGCCTATTATTATTATTATTTACTTCATTAATGAGTTGCCTATCAACATAATCATAATTCAAGCCACGGTAACCCCAATATTTATTAACAACAATAATAGGGTTGTTTATTTAATTATGTTAGAAGCAAATTGAGAATACAGTTATAATGTGTAGAAAAACCACAAAGTTAAACACTTGGAATTATACTAAATGTCCTTTGAGCAGAGGCCACTTGGAGTGCCTCTGGTGTTGCTGTAAGATGGACCTCCTCTGTGCATGGGGCAGGGTTCAGGTCTCATTATAGCATGTGGTCTGTGGTTTGCTTTTCTCTGCACGACCTGTTGTGGACCCCACTTTGTAGTCCCATATCTTAAAGTTGGCTCTGCATCTCATGGTCCTAGAGCACAGTCTGTTCAGCGCCTTCCAAGTCGCCCACTCTTCTGTGTGCCCAGGACTAGTCTCTCACACAGTCTAAGTCACTGATTGAGATTCTGGGTTTTAGTCTGCCACTTTTGGACTCTCACTTACTGAGGTATTCCCATGAGTATCTCTGTAGATCTTAGAAAGCTATTTCTTGATTTAAGGCATTGGCATGCTGGCTGATATCTAAATGGAGGATGGGCCGGAGATCTTTCATTACAGACGTCTACTTCCCGACGGATGTCAGGTGGTGCAATACCAGCTAAACAGTATAATTTCTCTGGCAGCATAGGACGTAGGCAGCCTGTGATAATGCAGCATGACTCATTAAGACCACATTGACTGTTTTAACATGGTGAGATGTGTTCCACACTGGGCATGCGTACTGAGCAGCAGAGTAGCAAAGTGCAAAGGCAGATGTCTTCACTGTGTCTGGTTGGGATCCCCAGGTTATGACAGTCAGCTTTCGTATGATATTGTTTCTAGTGCCCACTTTTTGCTTGGTATTCAGGCAGTGCTCCTTGTAGGTCATAGAACGGTCCAGGGTAACTCCCAGGTATTTTCGTATCCTGCAATGCTCCAATAGGATTCCTTCCCAGGTAATCCTCAAAGCTCCCTGTAATAGGCAGTAAGAGCACTTAAAGCTTCAGAGAGCTTCTGTTCAACCATTTTAAAGTGCTCTGCTTGAGCAGTGATGGCACCATCGTCAGCATAGATGAAACTCTATGGTTGTCATGTGTTGTCTATTAAGATGATGATTACTATTATTGATAGGGCTGTCATGAGTTACCTATTATTATTATTTACTTAATTATTATTATTACCTTCATGAGTTGTCTATTATTATTATTATTATTATTACTACTACTACTATTTACTTTATCCCCCCTTTCTTTCCATAGGGAACATAACACAACTCCCTAAAATTTAAAAAGGATGCAAATACAAAATATAATAACAACAACAATAATAATAGTAATGCCTTATTTCTGGAGCAAAGTTAGCCCTTGTTAATTTCCCCTTGGAAATTTACAGAGTGCATTCACATGGTCGAATTAATGCGGTTGTGTGCCACTTTAACTCCCATAGCTCAGTGCTGTGGGAGTTGTAGTTTGCTACTCCTAAGATTCCATAGCACTAAGCCATGGCTGTGAACCTGGTGTTAAACTGCATTAACTCATTAATGCACCTTCGTTTGTGGAGAAAATAAGTAGTTAATGTGTTACTTCTAATTGTTAGAATTATACAGACGTCCTGTCCCAGGAAACCGAAATCATGGCTTCGTATTTAGAATATTTCAAAGGCCTATTTTTTGGTTAATTATGTAATTAGCTCTCTTAGTGGAAGCTTTATGGCTTTCGTTCAGTGAGTTCAGTTTTTTTCAATGGCACCGGATGCTGTCCTTAATGAATATTTCACTGTCTGTTGCATTAATGACATTAGTGACCAATCAGGGGAGATCTTTCTGCATTAATGGGACAGTGGTGCTTCGTTGCATTCGATCGGAAAGCTGGAATTTCTGTAGCAAATTGGGTTATGTTCGCAATGTGCTAGTGACGGAAACCGTTGCCGGAGATAGAAGAAAATAATCAGAATTAGTGCTATTTTTAAAACACATTGGCTTCACTAATGATATAAAGCAGCTGTTGGACATTCAGTGGGGCCTATTCACACCCAAGGAGGTTTTAATACAAAATGTATATTATGTTTTTGCCCTGAAATAGCAACCGTATACTCTCTTTAGAGGTGCATCTACGCTGCAGCATTGATGCAGTTTGATACCACTTTAAGTGCCATGTCTAATGGAATCCCAGGAACTGTCGGCCTATACTATAACCTAAATTATCGCTCCCATAATGCCATTGGCAGCTAAAGTGGTTTTAAACTGTGTTAATTCCATAGTGTAGATGCACGTTGAAACCTCCCTCCTAAAGCAAAAGAGTCAAGGAAGATGGGAATAAAATCTCCCCCAATATATTTCAGAGCTTCTCCTTCAGTCTAAGCCAGATCTAATCACAGTCCAAACACAATAAACAGAAGAAAACCAGAAAAAGCAAGGAAGCCATAGGCTCATTTTTCAGTACATTGGACTTCAGCACACAATTATGATCGCAATCTCGTCTCCAGACCTGAATTCTCCATTCATTTATTTTCTGCCCAGACGTTAATGCATTTGGGAGATAGGGGCTTGCTTGGGATTTCCAATATTTTTTTCTTCCATTTTAAATTGGCTTTTAGATGGAGACAGAGGGACGAACTGGGATGATAAAGTCTCATGGAGGCTGAAAATGTTTTTTTATTTGGATTTCTCTAAGAAGTTGAATCGCTTTTGGCCTATATATTATGTTTGTATACAGCACTCAGATGCAAACACAAGAGGGCAATAGGGAGCTAGAAAGGATTAGCTACTATCCTATCATTAGATATGCATGTTATGCTCAGATGCAACCATAAGGGGCAGTAATATAGATAGAAAGGGTTCGCTACTATCCTATTGCTATGTATGTATGTATGCAGCACTCAGATGCAACCACAAGGGACAGTATATAGATAGAAAGGATTTGCTACAACCATATCGCTCTGTATGTATGCAGCACTCAGATGCAACCACAAGATGGCAGTATAGAGTTAGAAAGAATTAGCTACTAGCCTATCACTAGGTATCTATGCAGTGCTCAGATGCAACCACAAGGGACAGTATATAGATAGAAAGGATTTGCTACAACCACATTGCTCTGTATGTATGCAGCACTCAGATGCAACCAAAAGAAGGCAATATAGAGTTAGAAAGGATTAGCTACTATCCTATCACTAGGTATGTATGCAGTGCTCGGATGCAACCACAAGGGACAATATATAGATAGAAAGGATTTGCTACAATCATATTGCTCTGTATGTATGCAGCAGTCAGATGTGTATTAATAGAAAGGATTGACTATTGGCCCATAGGTATGTGTGTATGTAGTGTGCATATGCAACCAAAAGGGGGCAGTATATAGATAGAAAGGATTAGATAATATCCTATTACTATGTATGCAGTGCTCAGAGGCAACCACAAGAGGGTAGTATAGGGATAGAAAGGATAAGCTTCTGTGCTGTATGTATCTATGCACCACTTAGGTGCAACCACAAAAGGGCAATGTATACATATAAAGGATTAGCTATTGCCCTTTAGGTATATGTCTGTGTTCAGTGCTTAGTTGTCTTGCTCTGAGACTGCGAGAATGTGGCTTTCAAGAAAAGGCTAATGAAGGAAGAGAAAGAAAAGGGGGGAAAGGTATGAAGGAAGGGAAGGCATGAAAGAGAAAGAAGGGAAGAGAAATGAAGGAGGGAAAGGATGAAAAAGGAAAAGAAGGGAAGAGAAAGAAAGAAAGAAGGGGTGTATGCAAAGGAAGAAGGAAGGAAGACAAGAGAGAGGAAATGATGAATATTATTTATTTATTTATTTTTATTTATTTCAGGATTTTACCCTTGCTTGTTTCTCAACCCCGATTGGTTTGCGGAGGGGACTCAGAGTGGCTTACAGTAAGGCACAATTTGATGCCCACACAGTAACAATATAAAACCCCAGAACCCTTCAACAATTAAAATACATTAAAATACAATTACATTAGCATCATACGCATTCATTCCAGATTAAAACAATGTTCTGTCCATAAAAGCATTGGCCCTATTCATCCACTTTCCATTAAAATCCCATCTAAAATGCTGCCTTGTGCTGGTGTGCAAACGCCTGGTCCCACAGCCAGGATTTTACTTTTTTCCTGAATGCCAGGAGGGATGAGGTGGATCGTACATCGATAGGGAGCGCATTCCACAGGCGGGGGAGTCACCACCGAGAAGGCCCTCTCCCTCACCCCACCAGCCGCATTTGAGAAGTAGGCGGGAGCGAGAGCAGGGCCTCCCCAGATGATCTTAGATTACAAGGTGGGACATAGCGGCTGATGCGTTCGGACAAGTAAGCTGGGCCAGAACCGTATAGAGCTTTAAAGGTCAAAACCAGCACTTTGAATTGAGCTCGGAATTGGACAGGCAGCCAGTGGAGCTGACACAACAGGGGGGTGGTAAATAATAGTATTTATTACTATTAATAATGTCTTTAATTGCTTTGAGTCTCCTAATGAAGAGAAATAGCGGAATAATAATAATGCCATGGTAAAAGAGTCATCAGTGCCAACATGGCATGAATACATTGTGCTTTGAGGTCACATTGCCATTGGCCTTTGGAGGGATCCTCTAATAGTCCCAAATGAACTGCTTTTTCCCTCTTTTTCTCCTTTTTTCCGTCTAGACGCCTCCAATTGGAAGCAGGCCTTAACATGATTACAACTTGGCGCATGGAGAGGTTGATGCAAATCGCAGAAATGTGATTAGAGAAAGGAAGAGGGTGGCAGGAAGCACAGGCCCTTAATTCAATGGCACTGACTCTCCAGGGAAGACGGACTCAAGAAGAGCAGCGGCCGGTTGGCGTTTAGCATTCGAACGCATCCAGATAACCTTTTCCAATCGATAAGCTGATTTAAATGTCACTGGGGAGGCTTCTTGCATCCGAATCCTTGCATTAATGCGTTTAAACGGATGCAGATTGCACACATTGTTTCTCCAAATCTGACAAAAGAAGCAGAGCAGCACAAACCTTGGCTCCATATACACTGCTATATATTCCAGTTTCTGAATGCAGATTTATCTGACTTAAACTGGATTATATGGCAGTCTAGACTAGGCATGGGCAAACGTCGGCCCTCCAGGTGTTTTGGACTACAACTTCCACAGCTGGTAGGAATTCTGGGAGTTGTAGTCCAAAACAACTGGAGGGCCAAAGTTTGCACATGCCTGGTCTACACTGCTATATAATCCAGTTTAAAGATGCATTTAGAAACTGGATTATATCGTCACCACATTGTCTTGCATATACAGTAGACTCTGAGCCCCCTTCTACACTGCCATATAATACAGATTATCAAATCAGATAATCCACATTATCTGTTTTGAACACGGTAATATGAGTCTACACTGCCATATAATGTAGATCAAAGTAGATAATCTGGATTTTACATGGCAGTGTAGAGGGGGCCTGAGTTATCTGGCACCTATGCCAGATATATATGGTTTCTGGTTGCTTGAGAGTAACTATTAAAAACAGGTCTAACCCAGACCCCTTCTAAACTGCCACATAATCCAGATTATTAAAACAAATAATCCACATTATCTGCTTTGAACTGGGTTATATGTGTCTACACTGTCATATAATCCAGTTTAAAGCAGATGATCTACATTTCATATGGCAGTAGAAGGGCCTCATACGGTACCCTTCCCCTTAAACTCTGTATTGATATTTCATTTCATTTATTCGGCTTCTATGCCGCCACTCCCAAACAGGCTCGGGGCGGCTCACAGCCAGGAAGCAAACAATATACAGTATACACAGACAATCTAAAATACAGCATAAAATACAAGATAAAAATACAGGATAAAACATCATTAAAACCACAGTCTACGACATTGCAGTACTTAAGGGCAGTCTGGCACTATTGATCCCGCTGGGCCTACACCTGGAAAGCCAGCCGGAAGAGGTGGGTCTTACACGCCCGCCTGAACGGGAGTAAATCGTGAATGGCCCGTGTAGCTGCCGGGCCATTAATATCATAATGTAGACATTGCATAGTAATAATAAGAATAATAGCAAATAAAGACAAAATGTAACATACTTTTACGGTATTCTACATCTATTTCAATTTTTAGTTAAAGTATTGTTTCCTTGATCTTTTTTGCTGGTTGCTTGAGAGTTCCTGTTAACTGGGTGCCTACTATAGTCTGATGCAGGTTTAAGACCATTTTTTAAAGGAAGCAAAAAAATGCCATTTTGGGAATCATTTAATAAAGGAAACTGCAATAATAATAATAAGTCAAAAGAATTAGTTATTTCAGTCTGACGATCCAACCCAGAGCACTGAATCATTTATATTACATTATTGATTTTTTAAATAAAAAAACATTTAAAGGAGTCTTATAGTGGACTAAACCCAGCAATTAATAGATGCAAATGACCAGCCACTGCCAGAAGGGACAGAGAGTTTCATCTATGCTGATGATCGTGCCATCACCGTTCAAGCAGGGAGCTTTGAAATGGTTGAACAGAAGCTCTCCAAAGCTTTAGATGCTCTTATTGCCATTACAGGGAAAACCAGTTGATTCCTAATCCATCTAAAATGCAAACGTGTGCTTTTCGCCTTAAGAACAGAGAAGCTCTGAGGATTACTTGGGAAGGAATCCCACTGGATCATTGCAGGACACCAAATAACTGGGAGTTACTCTGGACCATGCTCTGACTTACTGCTTGACTGTCAAGCAAAAAGTGGGTGCTAGAAACAATATCACATGAAAGCTGACTGGCACAACCTGGGGGTCACAACCAGATACAGTGAAGACATCTGCCCTTGCGCTTTACTACTCTGCTGCTGAGTATGCATGCCCAGTGTGGAATACATCTCACCACACTAAAATAGTGGATGTGTCTCTTAATGAGACATGCCGCATTATCACAGGGTGTCTGCACCCAACAATGCTGGAGAAATTACACTGTTTAGCTGGCATTGCACCACCTGACATCTACCGGGAAGTAGCAACCAGTAGTGAAAGGACCAAGGCATTGACATATCTGGCCCACCCCCTGTTTGGGTATCAGCCAGCATGCCAACAACTTAAATCAAGAAATAGTTTTCTAAGATCTACAGAGACACTCGCTGGAACACCTCAGCAAGCGAGAGTCCAAAAGTGGCAGGCGAAAACCCGGACCCTCTATCCATGGCTGAGACTGAATGTGAAACTTCCTCCTAGGCACACAGAAGGCTGGGTGACTTGGAAGGCACTGAACAGACTGAGCTCTGGGACCACGATATACAGAGCTAACCTTAAGAAATGGGGCTACAAAGGGGAGTTCATGACATGCAAGTGCGGAGAAGGGCAAACCACAGACCACCTACTGCAATGCAGCCTGAGCTCAATGGAGGGCCTTCTCTCAGCAACTCCAGAGGCACTCCAAGTGGCCAGCTTCTGGTCTAAGGACATTTAGTATAATGCCAAGCTTTAACTTTGTTTGTGTTTTTAAATACATTATAACTGCCCTCAATTTGCTTCTGACATGATGAATAAATAAATATGGATGTAAACAAAGTGAGTCTATTGATCACTACATCATTAAATAAAACAAAAACATGCCCTTTTCCTATCATTTCTAGGTTTGGAAAAGAAGCAACGTCCAAAAATAGCACAACAATTTCCTAAAAAGTTCTATGGGCAAAAGCATGGCGTCCAGTTAGTGCTGGGGGTGTAAAGGATAGAAACAATGAATTGTCATCATTTTAAAAACAAAACCACAGCTTTCCTAGTTCTAGGCATGGCTTTCTTGGCGTAACCTTCCTTTCCTCCTTTCAGGTTTGGTTGGAAGTTTCCTGCTTCAGGCCAAAGAGCTGACGTTGGGGCTGGTTCTTCCAAAGCAGCTGGATGAGCTTGAAAAATAAACATAGACACCGCAACCGCAGGAGAAGATGACGTTCCATTCCTTTCCTCCCAACCCGACGGCTTCTCCTTGAGGCTCCAGCCTTGCCAAAGAAGAGCCCAGAAAGTTGCTTTAAAATGGAATTCATCCCTAGGCTCCTAAAGGCAGTCGAAGGGCCTTAACATTGCATTTTGAATCTCTGTTAAGAGAGAAAAAGCAATATATTATTATGATTATTGTTATTTGCAGTCAAATATTATTATTAATATAATTACGATTTTACTTGCAGTCAATGTAGGATGTTATTAATAATAATAATACATTAATAATAATGTTATTAATATTATTGGTCCCTATGGTTGTGGAGGAGCATGACATGGTTCCAGTGCTGGCTCATTCTCTGCCATCATCATCAATTATTATTATCACTATTATTATGATTATTGCTTCTTATGGGTGTGCCTACTCCAAATGGTAGTGGAGGAGGATGACACAGTTCCAGTGCTGGCTCATCCTCTGCTAGTTGTTGTTGTTATTATTACTACTCATCTTTATGGGTGTGCCCATTCTAAATCATAGAGGAGGAGGATGCCATGGTTGATGGAGGCAGGCAGGATTTTCCCGGGTACTGGTTGTGGGGGGTCGGGAGCAGGTGAGGGTTTTGCCCTCCTTTCTGCTAGAGATCCCCGTGTACAACTGGTGGGCCACTGTGTGACACAGAATGCTGGACTAGATGGGCTGAGGCCCGATTCAGCATGGCTCTTCTTATGTTCTTATGTTCTTATGTTCTTATGTTCTAGTGCTGGCTTATTCTCTGCTGGTTGTTGTTGTTGACGATGATGTTATTGGTCCTTGTTGGTGCTCTCCCTCTAAATGGCAGAGGAGGAGGATGACACAGTTCCAGTGCTGGCTCATCCTCTGCTAGTTGTTATTATTATTATTATTATTATTATTATTATTATTACACCTCCTCTTTATGGGTGTGCCCATTCTAAATCATAGAGGAGGAGGATGACATGGTTCTAAAGGTAAAGATTTTCCCCTGACATTAAGTTCAGTTCTGTTCGACTCTGGGGTGTGATGCTCATCTCCATTTCTAAGCCGAAGGGCCGACGCTGTCCGTAGACACCTCGAAGGTCATGTGGCCAGCATGACTGCATGGAGCGCCATTACCTTCCCGCTGGAGCGGTACCTATTGATCTACCCACATTTGCATGTTTTCAAACTGCTAGGTTGGCAGAAGCTGGGGTTGACAGCGGGAGCTTACACTGCTCCCTGGATTTGAACCTGCGACCTGTCGGTCAACAAGCTCAGCAGTTCAGCGCTTTAACCCACTGTGCTACCGGGGGCTCACAACGTGCTGGCTTATTCTCTGCTGGTTGTTGCTGCAGCTGCTGTTATTGGTCCTTGTTGGTGCTCTCCCTCTAAATGGCAGAGGAAGAGAATGACACAGATCCAGTGCTTGCTCATTCTCTGCTGGTTGTTGTTGTTGTCGTCATCATCATCATCATCGGTTCTTATGGGTATCCCCCCTCTAAATGGTGGTGGAGGAGGATGGCATGGTTCAAGTGTTAAAGAAAAAGTATCCAAACACTGGATTCACTTAAAGGATATTGTATTCAATAATTACTCCTGAGGAGTTGCAGGCAAATCAACATATCAACCCCAATTGGGTGCCTTAAATACAACCATGTTTCAATCCCTTATAATTAGAATATCCATGTAAACAAAATAAGTTCCCAGTTCCTGGGTGGGATGAAAAGGTGGAGTAACGCCGCAAAGTAAGTTTTCTAAACCCCAATGGGTATTTATAATCCAACCCCGATGGGTATTTGTAATCCAATGGGAAATGGAAGGCAGGCACGCCGTCAAACCCCAATCCTGGGCTTCGTAGCGTCCCCAATGTGGAGACACCACCTGGTTTCTCAGGTGGTGTCTGCTAAGTCTTCTGGCCGACGAGGACACAAGTGTACAGGGGTCCCACCTCGTTTCGACCCCCCCGGGTCTTTTTCAAGGCCAAAGTATTGATTCCCTCACAGTGCATCACATGGCAAGCGGCGAGAATCTAACAAAGATATAAGGTCGCATATAACATACATTCAAAGTACATAATGTCAGCATTCAAATAAAGTGACCATGGTATTTATATAACATAGTAGCGAATGGGAGCACAAAGGTACTACAAAGGTACTACAAACACATGATAATTACCTTAGAGAAAGGATCTCTGGTGTATTCCACCTCAATAGGTGGGGCAAATGCACAAACACAGGTAAGTGGGGAAGAATATACTAGGTATGGGAGTTCTGCAGGTGGGGTAATTAAAGGAGAAGGTTGTTAATGGGATTTTTTTCATTTTTAAAGGAGAAGGTTGTTAATGGGAATTTTTTCATTTAGGCCCCACGGTTGCTCGGTTTTTAAAAGGACCGTCCATTTGCTTTCTGCCCTCAATAGTGTCTTGTGGGCATCCCTGTGGGGTGGAGTTTTGACAATTTCTAACCCGCAGAATTGGAGTCATTCGGACCGTGATGATAGGTCTTGTAATGTACATATAATGGAGAATCCTCCGAGTGTTGGCGAATTCTCGAACGGTGTTCCGAGACCCTCGTACATAAGCTCCTCCCTGTTTGGCCCACGTAAAGAAGGCCGCACGTGCAGATCAGGCAGTATATCAGGGACTCGCTTTGGCAAGTGCAGAAGGTGGTTAGTGTGAAGTTTCTTTGTTTGCCCGGGCTGAAAATTTCCTTCCCAGGAAAGACAAACGGACACTGGGCACAATGGCCACATGGGTGGGTTTTGGGGGGTCAGATTGCTTTTCTTGATGGCTGGTTTCAATGCTGAGTGTACTAGAGTGTCTTTAATATTTTTCGTCCTCTTGTAAGCCACCATTGGGGGGGCTTCAAGGCCTGGGATGTCCTGAATGAGGGGCCAATATTTTTTACTATATTGATGATTTCAGGTGACTGTTTCGTGAGTGTTACTGGCCAAACCAGTCTGTTGGTGACCGGTTTTGGTGTGGAGGTGAAGAGCACGTTTCTAGGGACCCTGTCCGCTTTTTGTTTCGCTTTAAGGAGAATATGCTCTGGGTATCCTCTGACTCGAAGTCTGTCCATGGTTTGGGAGGCCTCTTGTTGGTATGTTTGTTCTGTGGAGCAGTTCCTCTTGATTCTTATAAGTTGTGAGTAGGGTAAACACTATTGAGGGCAGAAAGCAAATGGACGGTCCTTTTAAAAACCGAGCAACCGTGGGGCTTAGCAGACACCACCTGAGAAACCAACTCTCCACATTGGGGACGCTACGAAGCCCAGGATTGGGGTTTGACGGTGTGCCTGCCTTCCATTTCCCATTGGATTACAAATACCCATCGGGGTTGGATTATAAATACCCATTGGGGTTTAGAAAACTTACTTTGCGGCGTTACTCCACCTTTTCATCCCACCCAGGAACTGGGAACTTATTTTGTTTACATGGATATTCTAATTATAAGGGATTGAAACATGGTTGTATTTAAGGCACCCAATTGGGGTTGATATGTTGATTTGCCTGCAACTCCTCAGGAGTAATTATTGAATACAATATCCTTTAAGTGAATCCAGTGTTTGGATACTTTTTCTTTGGTTCTACAGTGACCACACCCGTTGTGTTATATTGTACCATGGTTCAAGTGTTGGCTTATTTTTCACTAGTTGTTATTATTACTATTATTATTATTATTTATCCTTATGGGTGAGCTCATTCTAAATGGCAGAGGGGGAGGATGACATGGTTCCAATGCTGGCTCATTCTCTGCTGGTTATTATTATTATTATCATCATCATCATAATCATAATCATTATCATAATTGGTTCCTATGGGTGTGACCAATCTAAATGGTACTGAAGGAGCATGACATGGTTCCAGTGCTGGCTCATTCTCTGATATGGTTTGTAATATCCAGAAATTACAGAATGGTGATTTTTTTTGGACTACAAATTATCCGCGGATGCTGGGAATTGTAGTCCAAAGCAAGACCAAGTTCTCTCCAGCTCTGGTTTGGAGGCCCTTGGCTTCCAGGAAAGAGGTAAGTGCAGCAAATCAAGCTGATTTTCCGGGTAAGCCTATATGTTCATGCCTTTTAGAGTTTTTTTTTAAAAAAAGCAAACAGGAGCGAAAGGATCTGTGTCCTGAGGCAGAGGTCTTGCCACCGGAGCGCTATTCATCCGGCTCTAGTTGGATGAGAAGCCAACCTTCATAAATCAATGGTTTGCAGACAGCAAGCTTTTTGCCTTCCTTGAATGCTGTGATTATTTGAAGAGGTGTTTAATCTGGAAGGCGAAGAAGACCTGCTGGCCGGCAGCCCTTTTCTCTTTTAAAAGGGGCCAAAAAGGGAAGGAAAATCTGCTTGAAGACAGAGCAGGAGGAAATGTCGCACTACAACTCCCAGCATTCCCAAACCAGCAGTGGTAGGGAATGCAATCAAAAGGTGTAATGCCCCAAGTCTCTATTATAGAATCACAGAACTATAGAACTGGATGAGACACCAAGGGCCATCTAGTCTAACCCCCTTCCAACCAGGCAGGAAGACACCATCCAAGCCTTCCTAACAGATGGCCCGTTGGATACAATGGCATAGTCCAATGGTGGAACCATACCCCAAGAAATACTTTACTACTTTGGGTTGCTGTGAGTTTTTCGGGCTGTATGGCCATATTCCAGCAGCATTCCCTCCTGACATGTTGCCTGCATCTGTGGCCGGCAGATGTTTTGTTGGAAGTGAAGCAAGTGGAATGCATATATACACCTGTGATGTCCAGGGTGGGAGAAAGAACCCTTGTCTTTAAAGCAAGTGTGAATGTAGCAATTAGCAAGCTTGAATAGCAATGAGTAGCCATGAAGTTGCAAAGTTAATCAGTGAGGGTATCTGCATAAAGATAGTTTGGCCTCTGTTGCCTGGAGGCATCCTCTGTGCGGAGGCAAGCACAGATGCAGGCGAAATGTCAGGAGATAATGTTGCTGGAACGTGGCCATACAACCTGAAAAACTCACAGCAGCCCAGTGATTCCAGTCATGAAAGCCTTTGACAACACACTCTACTACTCCATTTTAAAAATACTTATTTAAAGTTGGTGGTGTAACATATACTCTCTATGTAAATGGGGCTGCAGTGGTGCTGAACTGCTGACTTGAAGGTTGGCAGTTCAAATCAGCGGGTCAGGGTGAGCTCCTGTTGTTAGCCCTAGCTCCTGCCAACCTAGCAGTTCGAAAACATGCAAATGTGAGTACATAAATAGGTACCGCTTCAGTGGGAAAAGGCAAAAAGGTGCTCCAAGCAGTCATGCTGGCCAGATGACCAGGAGGTGTCTATGAAGAGCACCTCCCCCAGATCCAGAGATGATCAGTGTCTCCAGAATCGGAAATGAAAAGAGAAGGCTTTGACTTTGTCTGTGTATTTGTGTCTCATTGTATTTCATTGTAACAAGGCATTGAATGTTTGCCTGTGTTTGTTTATATATGATGTAATCCACTTTGAGTCCCCTCGGGGAGAAGGGTGAAATATAAATAGAGTTGTTGTTATTATTATTATTAATATTATATTATTATTATGAATCTACAACCCCAATATAAAGCACCGTATAGCGGTGTGAGCCAGAACATAGACCTTGTGATCTTCCTCCTCTATCATTTCTTGTGACCAGCTTAATGCCATGTTGCAAAGAATTGCAAAATTACCATCATCCCATGGATAGAGTGATGTTGCTCCTTGTTGAGCTACAACTTTGATGTAACGGACTTGTTCCTTTGTTCCAGGGAGGAATCAACTCATCGAAGTTACTACTAGTTGCTGGATTCGGAGACTTGTCATTTAAAAAAGAGTAATTTTTGCAGTTTTGCCTGGCCCAGTACTGACCTCTCCCTTTGTTCCGAAGTTGTCTGCAAACTTCACAGGGAACATGGATCAATTTGGCACAGCAGGAAGAAATGAATCACTGGGAAAGAAATACAGAGAGAAAGAACACGTATGACTCTTCGTTCTCGTTGAATGCTGCAAGTCCTTCCCAATCCTCTCACAAACTCTATAAAGGGCTTAATTTGTGGGGAGATGTCAATGTCACTCTGACAACACCCTGAAATTCAGGCTTGAAAGACCTGGTTTGGATTTGAAAGTTGTGAAGGCATCGTTTTAGGTAAATTTGGAAGCTTTGGTGGGACGTTTGGTGATGGAAAGTTGAATTCTCACTCATATCCCATTTGTTCTAGGTTTAGCAAATGGATGGCAATATGAAGGCATCTACGCTTAGTGTAGACCACGTGTGGGCAAACTTCGTCCCTCCAGGTGTTTTGGACGTCAACTCTCACAATTCCTAACAGCCTATTGGCTGTTAGGAATTGTGGGAGTTGATGTCCAAAACACCTGGAGGGACGAAAGTTGCCCATACCTGATTCAGACCCATATAGTGCAGTTTAACAACAATTGACTGCATTATATGGGTCTACACTGACCAAATAAAGCCATTTCCAACTTTATTATATGGCAGTGTAGATCCAATCTGCTCCATCTTTAGTCTGAACTTCAAGGTGTCCAAAACTCACCTCCAGAATGGGTTCAGCACCTCGGAGAGCTCCCTTTAAAGCTGAAACTGTTGTTGAAAAATCGACCCCACTTTCCAAAAGAGCTAAGTACATCATTTAAATATATATATATATATATATATATATATAATATAACTAATAATAATATATCTGCAGATGCAAAAGACGTATGACTCAGTTTTTTGCCAAGGCCCATCGCTACAACTCTAGCTTAATTCTAGTTAACGCTTCATCTATGTTTTTATTTTGTTTTCTGCTTTTATGTGCTTTTATGTGATTTGTGAGCCGCTCTGAGCCCTTGGGGAGTGGCAGCATACAAACACGAATAATAAATAAATAAATAAATAAATAAAATAAACCACTCGGAACCCAGAAATTCCCAAAATAATTAAATCAATCATCTATCAAGCCGAAAGCCCTGGGGAGGTGGAACGGAAATGTTCTGAAAACAATAGGCTAGTCCCAGCTAAGCACTGCATTTTCCTGGGTTGTTCTACGTTTTTCGGGCTCTATGGCCATGTTCTGGAAGCATTCTCTCCTGATGTTTCACCTGCATCTATGGCAGGCATTCATAGATCACAATCTCTGAGGATGCCTGCCTTAGATGCAGACGAAACGTCAGGAGAGAATACTTCTAGAACATGGCCATATAGCCCAAAAAACCTACAACAACCCAATGATGCCGGCCATGAAAGCTTTCGACCATACATTGCATTTTCCCTTATGACTACATTCATGGTTGTGATTTATTTATGAAATAAACAGGAAAACACCCTATTTAAGATACAATAAGGGCCAAGTTCTGAAGGATATCCAGGTGTTTCAGAAATATCAGATTTGAACTGTGCCTCAATAGAATCTATTGTTCTTTATGTTTTCCATTGAGTAGTCCATTATTTGCAAACTTCATCCATCTCTGACATTGGCAGGTTTTTTTAATGGCTGTCAAAGGAGATGAAATGCCTTGTATTGTGTTACAAGAGGATGTCCGATTCCTTTTGAGGGGAGACTCCGTATCAGACATCCTTTCAGGCCCGAAAGTTAATAAACCTGCTTGTTGCCTTCACACCCGGTCTGCGTTTCATCATCTGGCTGTCAATGTAGCACAGCATGCCAGGTGACAATCCACACCTCTCCTTAAGCAGCTATCTGATTTTAGATTCAAAACCTGGATTTTCTCTGGCAAAGTGGTTTTAAGTTCCTTAGGAAACTATACATCTCAAGAGTCCATGGTCTGAATCCATGGTAGGTGATGGGGACCTAACTGTATTATCTTTATGGCATTGGCTTGTTTTGGGCAAGATTTATCCGGAGGTGGTTGGGCCATAGCTTTCCTCTGCAATATCCCTTATAGCACATAGAATTTGGTCTCCCATCCAAGTACCAACCAGGGATGATCCTGCTTAGCATCCAAAATTAGACCAGATTTGGTGCCTTCAAGTCTATAAACAGGTACATTCCTATTTATAGTAACGTAAGTCTTAGTAATGACTTAGGGGAAAACATTTTATGCATCAATAAAGAAATGGGGAGGATCTTAACACTTTTTGAAGAACTAATTTTTAATGAATAAGCAGATCATACCTTGTATTGAATATAGTTTACAGAAAGGGAGCTATTTTTGTTGTGTGCCTTTGAGATGACTCTGAGGGCGCATCTATAATATAAAATTAACACAGTTTGGCATCACTGTTTTGGAATCCTGGGATTTGTAGTTTGGGGATGCACCAGCACCCTTTGGGAGAGAAGGCTGAAAGATACAACTCCCAGGATTCTCTAGCTTTGAGCTATAGCAGTTAAAGCAGTGTCAAACTGGATTTATTCTGCAGTGTAAATGCACCCCAGTTAGCCTTTTCTTGGCCAGGTTTTACTTGGTGGAAGGTTGCCCTTGTCTTCCTTTGAATTCAGCATTATAAGTCTCCCAAGAAACTACGAATCCTATTTGTGTGGAGACACAACCCTTGAAGCAGAATCAAACTGCGTTAATTGCATGACATGTGGCACGAAGCCCACAAATTCATGGAAACCGTAGTGATGCCGCCTTGTCCTCAGGCTGCCCAATAGCTTGGGTCAGCCAGGAAAAAGCACATCTGGGAAAAGGACTGCCTAGTAAAAGGACAGCTGCAGATTCCATTATTGAATGATTTTGGATTCCTTGGTGACTCCAAATAGGGGAGAAAATGGGTTTCGGCTTCCAAGCGACCTTAGATCGCCGACATGAGATGGTTTCTTGGAGCCAAAAAGGCCAGCCAAAAGGAACCTAAGAGCCTATCTTGCCATGTGAGCAAACAACCAAAACGGAGGGGAAGGAAAAACCCACATTTTGTGCCATGTCTGGTTTCATAAGACGTTGGCCTGACTTCTGGTGATTCATTTGGACATTGAGGAAAGGAGCTGCATCAGCAGAAAAAAAAAGAGAAGAAGGAAAAGCAAACCAAGGCAGCGCCTGGATCCTTGGATCCCGAAAAGTCATCCCAAGGCTTGTGGAGAAAGGGAGGCAGAAGGGAGACTTTTTGAAACCAGAAGGTGAGTTTTCTATATCATTTCCGCCCAAATGGAAAGGATTTAGGGAATGTCTCCAGCCCAGGGATTTTTGGGGACTAGGATGTCCAGTTTGCAAGGTTACATTGCTGATCAAAGAAATCCCCCATTGATTTGAGGTTTAAGGGAAACTTAACTTTTCCATTTGAAAGCAGTGGGATGACTGTATGAATGTTATTAAAGGCTACCTGAATACCTAAGTAGCAGATGGAAAGGACACAGTTCAACTCCTCTCTCAAATATTAATTGGAAAGAAAAGAGACTTCAATAAGAATCAATGGGAGGGAAGAAAGGCTCAATCCTTTTTCATAGTTTGTGTGGATAAACATGAGAATAATGATAATAATGTATTGTTGAAGGCTTTCATTGCCGGAATCACTGGGTTGTTGCAAGTTTTTCGGGCTGTATGGCCAAGTTCCAGAAGCATTCTCTCCTGACGTTTCGTCTGCATCTATGGCAGGCATCCTCAGAAGTTGTGCGGTCTGTTGGAAACTAGGAAAATGGGGTTTCTATATCTGTGGAATGTCCAGAGTGGGAGAAATAACTCTTTGTCTGTTGGAGGTAGGTGTGAATGTTTCAATTGGCCACGCTGATTAGGATTTAATGCAGTTTTCAATGTGGCTTCTTACTGCCTGGGGGAATCCTTTGTTGAGAAGTGATTAGCTGCCCCTGATTGTTTCTTGTCTGGAGTTCCCCGTTTTTGAATGTTATTCTTTATTTGCACTTATGATTTTTGAGATTTAAAAAAAATACTGGTAGCCAGATTTTGTTCATTGTCATGGTTTCTCTAACAACTAACATGTCAGACTACTCAGAGAAGCCATTGAAATCCACAAGCATGTGGACAATTTCAACAGAAAGGAAGAAACTATGAAAATGAACATGGCCATACAGCCCAAAAAACTTACAGCAACCCAATAATAATAATAATAATATAATAATAATAAGGAAGCAGATAAAACAATAGATCACATCCTTAGCTGCTGCAAGAAAATCACACAGACAGACTACAAGCAGAGGCATAACACCGTTGCTCAGATGATTCATTGGGACTTGTGCCACAAATACCATCCGCCTGTGACAAAGAACTGGTGGGCTCACAAGCCTGAAAAAGTTACAGAGAATGAACACGTCAAGCTAGTCTGGGACTTCTGAATTCAGACTGACAGAGTTTTGGAGCATAAAACTCCTGACCTCAGTATGGATTGTCGATGTTGCAATCCCAGGTGAAAGCAGGATTGAAGAGAAACAACTGGAAAAGCTGACACAATGCCTAAAGACCTTGGCCTGCACTTAAACACAATTGGCGCTGACAAAATTACCATCTGCCAGCTGCAGAAGGCCACCTTACTGGGATCTGCGTGCATTTTTCGCTGATACATCACACAGTCCTAGACACTTGGGAAGTGTCTGACGTGTGCAATCACAGCATGAGAAGTATGTAAATAAATGGATATCCTTTCCCCAAATTTAGGATATAAATAAGTAATAAACTCATCCCTGTATTTGCAAATCTAGCACAGAAAGGTCTGATCAGTTAGTTTTCTGCTTGCAGGGATTCTCATCCTCTGAATTGCCATCACTCCCAAATACATGATGCAAACTCCAGGTGCAACCCTGAGTTTTGTAGCATAAAACTCCTGACCTCATGATCATGTTAAAAAACAAAGTATGGATTGTCGATGTTGCAATCCCAGGTGAAAGCAGGATTGAAGAGAAACAACTGGAAAAGCTGACACAATGCCTAAAGACCTTGGCCTGCACTTAAACACAATTGGCGCTGACAAAATTACCATCTGCCAGCTGCAGAAGGCCACCTTACTGGGATCTGCGTGCATTTTTCGCTGATACATCACACAGTCCTAGACACTTGGGAAGTGTCTGACGTGTGATCCAATACAACAGCCAGCAGAGTGTCTGCCGTGGACTCATCTTGTTTTGTTTCTAATAATAATAATAATAATAATAATACATCTCTGTCTCTAAAACCCTCTTTTTCTGGAGTGTCAATGATGTCAAATGATAGAATAATCACCAAAAAAACCCCAATAGTGGCTGAAAGATCAGCCATTGCATTTTTTCATATTTCTAAGAAAATGAACTAAGGATGAACTCAAAGAGTTTTGGGAATTGCCACTGTCCGCTCTAGCGGACTTAAAAGTCCCAACCCAAGCTATACATCCCAGGATTCTCTATGGCAGTTCAAATGGCTGTGCACTGCAGTATCCTGAGATCTATAGTTTGTGGAGGGATTTTACTACCTCTGTGCAATGTCAACTCAATCAGCTGGGGATGGCATGACCTTTCAGATAGGGTTGGATTGCAAGGCCCAGCACAGGCAAGGGTGAAGAATGCTGGGAGACATAGTTCCAAAGGGTCACATCAGCCTCACCACTGCAATGGTTGCATTTGGTCCAAGGAGGAGGAGATGGAAACCTCTCTCTTGGTTCCTACCGGCTTCCATTCAAGATCTGAAGAACTGTTTTGGGTCCATTGGGAATGGCAGTGCTCCTTGCGCATGAATAGGCCACTCTCCCACTGCTCCTGACGTCCGTTGTGCCTCCTGCTTCGCTTTGGCCTGTTTCCCAAAGAGCATCAGGGTGCCTTTATTGACTCTGAGGATCAATGCAATCCAGGTGCAGTTGGATGGAAAGAGCAGGAACCAGAAAGAGAGAGAAAAAGAGGGATCTCCCACTTCCTTGGCTGTCTTGAATTGTGTTCCCACACAACAAAAACGACAACAGTAATAACAACACTAGTAATGACACAAACGACAATGACAACAACTGCAACCACAATGACGACAAGGACAACAAAAACAACAACAACAACAACAATGATGACAAGAACAACAAAAACCATAACAATATCAATGACAACAATAATAATGACAACTATAACAACAAAAACAACAACAATGACAATGATGACAACAACGACAATGACAATGACGAGAACAACAATGACAATAACAAAAATGACGGCAATGACAATGACGACAACAACAATGACAATGACAACAACAAAAACGATGGCAGCAACCATGACGACAGCGACAATAACAATGACAACAACTACAACAATGGCAAAAATAATGACAATGACAAAGATGATGATGTCAACAACTGTAACAAAGACAACAATGACGACAACAACATCAATGACAACGACAATGATGACAACAAAAACAACATATATCCATCCATTATCCTATCTATCTATCTATCTATCTATCTATCTATCTATCTATCTATCTATCTGTATCTGTCTATCTATCTTTCCAGGAAAAAGGCTCTCCAAACTAACACAGCAAGGTTTTCCCTCCCTGATCTGCTAGCTTTCAGTTTGCAGGGATTCTCTCTCCCTCTACGTGTGTTTCTTGTGTGAATGGCAGTCATACACATACATGCTACTTTGAAAAGCATATAAATACATGAATAAAATCCATCCTTGCATTTCCAAGGCCTTCTCCCCTGATGTGTTAGTTTTCTGCTTGCAGGGATTCTCATTCTCTCATAAACATATGCTGCTCCTAAAAGTATATTGAAAAATGTACCGTATATGCTGCTCTGAAAAGTAACAGATAGGTAGATCAATAGATGATAGATAGATACATCACTGTATTTCCAAAGCTTGTATAGCAAGGCTTTATTCCCTGATGGGGTTAGTTTTCTATTTGTAGGGATTCTTTTTCTCTCTCTAGTATGAACTGTGAAATATGGGCTACTCTGAAAAATATAAAAAGAAATGTATTTATTACTATGAAAAATAGTAGACAGACAAACAGATAGCCCCATCCCTGCATTTCCAAAACTAGCACAGGAAGGCTTTGCCCAATCCCTGATCTGCTAGCTTTCTGTTGGCTGGGATTCTCTCTCTGCCTGTCTTGTGTGAATTGCAATCACAGCATGAGAAGTATGTAAATAAATGGATATCCTTTCCCCAAATTTAGGATATAAATAAGTAATAAACTCATCCCTGTATTTGCAAATCTAGCACAGAAAGGTCTGATCAGTTAGTTTTCTGCTTGCAGGGATTCTCATCCTCTGAATTGCCATCACTCCCAAATACATGATGCAAACTCCAGGTGCAACCCTGAATTGGCAGAATGATTCAGAATCCGATAACTTTTGCCCACGTTTTGCATTGACCCAGTCAGCTCCCCCTTTTGCTGGGCAAACTGTGTTCCTGCCATTTGAAGGGGAGAGAATGGAGGAGAAATTACAAAGTGTCTCTGGATGAATTACCTGCAAATCGGTCTCTGAGCTAAATTGTCACAGTCATTTGCTGATAGGCAACGCGTCCTTTTGCTTGGATGTCATACTGTCAGCATTAAACCCAGGGCAGACATAAGAAGAGCGTGGACATGTTTTAATAGACTTGTTTCAAATGAGTGCAGCCAGGAATGTGTGCACTACTTTTGAGGATGGTGTTCAAGGCATTGCACACTGCATTGAAGTTCGGACTAAAACCTGGAGCAGATCCATGGCCCCATAGACATCGAAGCCAACACTTTCCAGACTGACTATGCTGGGATTTGTAGTCCAAACGGTCACTTCTGCATTATAGGACGAATGCAATGTGACACTGCATTCACTGCCATGGCTCAATGCCATGCCATCCTGGGAGTTGTAGTTCACCTTTCCCTGCCAAACAGTGCTGGACCTTACCAAAGTGTAACTCTCAGGAATTCATATTGTTGATCTGTGGCAGTTAAAGTGGTATCAAACTGAATTAAATCAATAGTGAAGATGCACTTTGAATCATGTTTGGTTGCCAAAATGTCCTGTTGCCACATAGAACAGGCATGGGCAAACTTTCTAACTTGAGGGCTGCATGCTCGCACTTGCTGATAGGAGGACTGGCGGCCCGGTGATAGAAGGAACGAAGAAAAGGAAGGAAGAAGGAAAAAGAGAAGGAAGGATGGACGAAAGGAGGAAGGGAAGGATGGAAGGAAGGAAAAAGAGGGAGAGAGGGAAGGAGGGAGGAAAGAGGGAAGGAAGGAAAGACAAAAGGAAGGAGGAAGGAAAAAGAAAAGGGAGGAAGGGAAGATTGGAAGGAAGGAAGGAAGAGAAAGATAATGGAAAGAGAGGAGGAAGAAAAGAAAAAAAAGGAAAGGAAGGAATGAAGGAAGGAAGGAGAAAGAGGGAGAGAGGGAAGGAAGGACAAAAGGGTGGAAGAGAAGGAAGGAGAGAGGGAGAAAGAGGGAGGGAAGGGAGAGAGGGAAGGAGGAAGGAAAAAGAGAAGGAAGGAAAGACGATAGGGTGGAAGGGAATGGAGGGAGAAAGAGGGAAGGGAGGGAGGGAGGGAAGGAAGGAGAGAGGGAAGGAAGGACAGAAGTGTGGAAGGGAAGGATGGAGGAGAAAGAGGGGAAGGAAGGACAGAAGTGTGGAAGGGAAGGATGGAAGGAGAAAGAGGGAGGGGAGGGAGGGGAAGAGGAAGGAAAGAGAGAAGGAAGGAAAGACAAAAGGGTGGGAGGGAAGGAATGGAGGGAGGGGGAGAAAGGGAGGGAAAGGGAGGGGGAGGAGGGGGGGAGGAGGAAGGAAAGAGAGAAGGAACCATAGGATGGTGTGAGAGAAGAGGGCCTGAGAAAAGAGCCCAAGCATCTCTGTTTGAAACCTTATTTGGGCCATTTCTCTCTCTAGTTTCCCAAAACATTCAGGCAGCAATACAAGGCAGTGCCAAGGCCTGTGTCCATTGGGACCAACAGCCTTGAGTTCTGCCTTTGTTTTGGCTGCAAAGATCTGGAAAACATGGCACTTCTCTTTTCTGTTCCATTTGTTTTGCGGGGAAATGGATTTCCCCTCCTTAGCATCTCTGCTCCATGGCTTCCCGGATCTCAGCATGTTTTGGGGAAATAGCAGCCAACGATGCAGCAAATCTGGCCCCAGGAAACCTTGAATTCAAGAAAAAGGTGGCAATAAAAACTCAGGTGTATTTTGGGCAGGACTACATCATCCCAACTAAGGAAGAGAAAACTTTACAGACCCTTCAGGTATATACATACATGAATGTCAAATTATGTAGGTATGTCTGTTGGCTTGATTGTATGTTTTTTGGTTTGTCCATTTGTTTAAAAGGTTAAAAGAGAGGTGTCTATTAATATTAATAATATTAATAATATACATAATAATTAATAATACCTTTGTATGGCAAAAGCAAGGAGACAAGAAGAGGTGGATACAATCACTGGACACTATCATCTAATCATTTATCAATTATTATTATTAATAATAAATAATATATTGGGTTGGCTGTTTGTGCCAATGTTAGTCTACAAAGTGACTACTAAATAAGGCCCTGGTTCACACTCATTTCCTTATCTGTCTCTGGGGATGATGGGAGCGCAGTTTGGAAATAATGAAATCCAAAGAGGCTCAGAATCCAAAGAGATGTGTTTATGGTTTTTCCAATTGACCCCTTGCAAAAGCAGAAGGATAGCCAAGCTTTCAAATCGTAAGTACCTTCGGGTGGCAAAGGCAAGACGATAAGAAGAGGCAGATAAAACCACTCAGCACTTCATCATTTCATGGGGAATAAGCAAAGGTGTTATCTGTGGCAGAGTAGTATTCATTCTGCCTGTGTGTGAACATGGGACTCTGTCCTTGGGCTGAAAAAGATGTAGAGCAATACTTACTGAAAAACTGCCATGAATCCCAATACAAAACCTGGATTCTCAGGTGCATCTGCACTGTAGGATGTATGCACTTTTGATACAACTTGAACTGTCATAGTTCAATGCAATGAAACGCTGGGAGTTGGAGTTTGCAGAATCTTTCACATTCTCTATTAAAGAATGCCAGTGCCTCCCCAAACTACAAATCCCAGGACCCCATTGTATTGAGCCCATGGCAGTTCAAGTTATTGAACTGGAATGTGGACAAACTGGAATGTGTCCAGAGGAGGGCGACTCAAATGATCATGGGTCTAGAGAACAAGCCCTATGAAGAGCGGCTTAAAGAGTTGGGCATGTTTAGCCTGCAGAAGAGAAGACTAAGAGGAGACATGATAGTCATGTGTAAATATGTGAGGGGAAGTCATAGAGAGGAGAGAGCAAGCTTGTTTTCTGCTGCCCTGGAGACCAGGATTCAGAACAATGGCTTCAACCTACAGGAAAGGAGATTCCACCTGAACATTAGGAAGACCCTCCTCACTGTTAGAGCTGTTCAGCAGAGGGACTCTCTGCCCTGAAGTGTGATGGAGGCTTCTTCTATGGAGGCTTTAAAACAGAGACTGGATGGCCATCTGTTGGGGGTGCTTTGAACATGATTGTACTGCTTCTTGGCAGGCAGTTGGACTGGATGGCCCATGAGGTCTCTTCCAACTCTATGATTCTAAGTGGTATCAAATTGTGTTAATTCTCCAGTGGAGATGCACCCTCAAAAGAAGAAACATGCATGTAAAATTTCTCTCTTCTAGCTACAACCAGCCCTCCACATTGTAGACCAAGCTTGTTTTGTGCACAAGAGCATTTTGAAAAAGTGTGTGAAGCTATCTTCAGGCTTTAGGGATCAGGTTTCAAGGAAACATTAATGAAAATTTGCATTGAGACATATCTGCCAACCTAGCAGTTCAAAAACATGCAAATATGAGTAGATCAATAGCTACCACTTCTGCGAGTCATGCCAGCCACATGACCTTGGAGGCGTCTATGGACAACGCTGGCTCTTCGGCTTAGAAATTGAGATGAGCACCAACCCCAGAGTCGGACACAACTAGACTTAATGTCAAGGGAAACCTTTACCTTTACTTTACTTATGGGTCCCATGTCCAAGGTTTCATGACCCCCAACACAAAACCTGGATTCTGAGGTGCATCTACATTGTAGGATGAATGCAGTTTTGTACCACTTGAACGACTATCATTCGATGTGATGGAATCCTGAGAGCTGGCATTGGATAAGGTCTGTGGCCTTCTCTGCTAAAGAGCGCTAGCACCTTCCAAAACTACAACTCCAGTCCTTGTATTGCATTGAGTGATGTCAGTTTAAGGGGTATCAAACAACATTTGTTATCCAGTGTTGATGCAGCCTTAGGTTTCCCTCTTTTGATGCCTGGCTTCTTTCCTCTTTGGCCAGTCCGAGATGGAGACCTTCTTCCTGCTGCTCTTGGCCTCTTTCTTTCCGGCCAGTAGCCCCCATGGCCCTGAAGCCTCCCTTCCAAGGAAAGAGGGCCAGAGGCCGCCGTCCTGCCTCCGATGCTGTGGTCCCTCTGAGCAGCCGGCCTCTATCACCGGCTCCCGCTTTACGCGGATGACCAGCGACTCCTTTTACCGCCTGCCCAGGATCCGGCCCACCATCGACATCACCATCTTAAAGGGTAAGGTGACATCTTCCTGCATTCTGCCTATGGCTGCCAAAGTCCCTATCTGTGTTAAAAATACAAGAGGGAGACTTAGGGCTATATCCCATGCAAGCTGGAGGAATAGGTGTTCCTATGGGTGGTCTCCTATGCTCCACTTTGTTGACAAAATCCTTCTGCTTGTACCTGGAACAGTCTTAAAAAATTAATGCAATCCCAAGGAATAGCGCAATTGCAGGATATCACCATCTTGCTTTCGGTGCATTTTCTCCCAGATAAGTAATTGAGGCTTTCAAAATTGCACTATTGCTAGCTTTTAAACTTTTTTTGTTCCTTTTAAAAAAATACCGTATATACTTGAGAATAAGCCGACCCAAATTTAAGCCGAGGCACCTAATTTTATCACAAAAAACTGGAAAAACGTATTGACTTGAGTATAAGCCAAGGGTGGGAAATGCAGCAGTAACTGGTAAATTTCAAAACAAAAATAGATACTAATAAAATTACATTAATTGAGTCATCAGGAGGTCAAATGTTTTTGAATATTTACATAAAACTGTAAATTAAGATAACACTGCCCAACTCTGATAAAACAATTATTCTAACCTTCTTCAATGTAAATGTGCTTACGCATCCTTTCAATAATAATAGAGTAAAATATTAAATGTAATAATAATAATATAGTAAATTAATAGAAATGTAATAACAGTAACAATAGAGTAAAATAATAAATGTAGTAATAAAAATAAAGTAAAATAACAAATGTAATAATAGTAACAAGAATAAAATAAAATAAATGTAATAATAATAACGAGTAAAATAATAATTGTAATAATAATAATAATAAAAATACAGTAAATTAATGGAAATTTAATAACAGTAATAATAGAGTAAAATAATAAATGTAATAATAACAACAATAATAAAGTAAAATAACAAATGTAATAATAGCAACAATAATAAAGTTAAATAATAAATGTAATAATAATACAGTAATAATAATACAGTAAAATAATAAATGTAATAATAATAACAACAACAACAACTGGAAACAACTGGAAAAGCTGGCACGATATGAGGATTTAAAGATCGAACTGCAAAGACTCTGGCACAAGCCAGTAAAGGTGGTCTCAGTGGTGATCAGCACACTGGGTGCAGTGCCTTGGCCTGCACTTAAACACAATTGGTGCTGACAAAATTACCATCTGCCAGCTGCAGAAGGCCACCTTACTGGGATCTGCATGCATTATTTGCCAATACATCACAGTTCTAGACACTTGGGAAGTGTTCGATATGTGAACCAATACAACAGCCAGCAGAATATCTGCTGTGGGCTCATCTTGTTGTGTTTCAAATAACAACAACAACAACAGAGTAAAGTAATAAATAACCTTGACTCGGGGGAAGGGTTCGCCTAAAAAAAGGGCTGAAAAAACTAGGCTTATAACTGAAGTACCAGCTATAGGAAGTTAGAACAGGTCTCTTCTAGAGTGAGGGGATTGAAAGGGAAAGTGGTGTCTGTTTTAAGAACGGTGCCTTGGGTCTCCGCCTTCTTTAAAGACAGAATTTCATGCAAAGGAGACAATTCCACAAGCAAGAAGATGCCTTCTCCTGTTTTCTTCGGCTCCCTCTGATGAAGTCCGTAGGTACATCTACACTGCAGAATAAATGAAGTTTGACACTGCTTTCACTGCTTTAGCTTAATGCTAAGGAATCCTGGGATCTGTAGCTCTACTAGTTGTACTAGACCTTGAGCCAAAGAGCACTATTGCCTCCCCAAATTGCATTCATTCTATAGTGCCTCCCTTAACTACACACTGATGATGCATTTCCTATGTTTTGCCTTCTGATCAAGTCCAACTTGTAGGATTTTTCACAGCAATAACTATTCAGGCAAGAGTTTGACTCATCCAACATCACCCAATGGCTTTCCATGGCTGAGTGAGGTTTGAGTTCTGGTCACAAAGAATCCTAACCTGGTGAAGCATTGAGCCCTGGCAGTTCAAGGGTGGTTAAACTGGATTCATTATACAGTATAGATGTATCTGGAGTAGTATATGGAATGTTGAGAGTTCTAGTTTTACAAGACATTCTCTGTCAAGAGTGCAGGTGCCATAATATCGAGCCATGGCAGGTCAAGTGGGCTAAAGCTGCATATGTTTTACAGCATAGATGTACTTATATATGGAATATATGGAATCATGGGAGCTGTAGTTTTTTCAAGGCCATCTCTACCTAAAAGTGAAGGGGCCTCCCCAAACAATAACTCCCATTAATCCATGGCAACTTTAAGTGGGGTCAAACAGCATTTATTTTACAGTGTAGATTCACTCTGTATAGGATATTCATAGGAGTTATACTTTTACAATGTCTTTAGCCTCCTCTGCCAAACTACAACTCCCAGGAGTCCATAACATCGAGCCCAGGCAGTTCCAAGTGAGATCAAACGGCATTGATTCTACATTATAGATGCATCCATAGTAATACATGGAATTATGGGAAATGTAGTTCTACAAGGCCTTTCCTGCCAAACAGTGCCTTGTAACTCACACTCTCCAAACTACAACTCCCAGGTGTCCACAGCATTGAGCCCTGGTAGTTCAAGTGTGGTTAAACTGCATTCATTGTACAGCATAGATGTGTCTGGAGTAGTACATGGAATGATAGGAGTTGTAGTTTTCCAAGGCCTTCTCTAACAAAGAGTGCAGATACCTCTCCAAATTACAATTCCCAGGCGCCCATAGCATTGAGCCCTTGTAGCTCAAGTGTAGTCAAACTGCATTCATTCTGCAGTGTAGATGCACTCATCTTGTGGAATTGCATGGTCGACTTAGTTTGCATGGTGAGTTAAAGCATAGCAGCAATGACCCTGTGCTGATGTTTTTGGTGCATTGTCTTGTCTCTTTTTGAAAACATTTCTCCATAGGTGACAAGGGCGAAATGGGTGCCCCAGGGATTTCCGGCCCAGAAGGTGAAGCGGGGGATCCTGGTCCGCAGGGGCAACTGGGTCGCAAAGGCCAAAAGGGCCAAGCTGGACGGCCAGGCAACTCTTGCAAGCAGCATTACGTCGCCTTCTCTGTGGCCCGGACAAAGGCCCTCCACAGTTCGGACTACTACCAGCATGTCGTGTTTGACACAGCACTGGTCAACCTCCACGGTCACTTCAACATGTTCACGGGGAAGTTCTTCTGCTACGTGCCAGGCATTTACTTCTTCAACCTGAACGTCCACACTTGGAACTACAAGGAGACCTACCTGCACATCATGAAGAATGAGGAAGAGGCAGCCATCCTCTACGCGCAGCCCAGCGAGCGGAGCATCATGCAGAGCCAGAGCCTCATGCTGAGCCTCCAGGAAGGCGATGAGGTCTGGGTGCGGATGTTCAAGCGGGAACGGGAGAACGGCATCTACGGAGAGGAGTCGGACGTTTACATCATCTTCAACGGACACCTCATTAAGCCAGACATTGACTGAATTGGAGGAGGATTAGTCCCATTGCGTTTGCCAAATGTGCCATCCAAGAGAACATTGGTAGGACTACTCTTGAGCTTCTCCAGACAGCGATAAGAGGAGATCACCAAGCTTTGTGTGCCTCTACGCTGGGGATTTAATGCACTTTGACACTGTGGCTCGGTGTGATGGAATCACGAGTTCTTCAGTCTTCTCGACCAAAAGGCACCATTACCAAACTACATCTCCAAAGATCCCATAACATTGAGCCATGGCATTTCATGTGCTGTCAACTTGCATCCATTCCACAGTGAACCTCAAGCAATCCTCAGTGAATTGACAAAGGCCTTTTAGGATTCCTGTATGGTCCCAAATGATTGAATATAATACATGAATTTCTGAATTGTGTGTGCCAACTCATCTTTGCAAATATCAGCATGTTGGAGATCTGCTTCAATGTTGGGATGCAACTTTGCAAGATCTGAGCAGAGCAGTTAAGGACAGCAATCTGTCCTTCAACCCATCTTTCTTTCTGTTTATTGCTTCCTGCTTTCCCCAGCCTCATCTTTTCCAATGAGTCACCTCCTCCATGATATGCCCAAACATGACAGCTTCAGTTTAGTCTTCTTTGGCTCCTAGGCTTGTTGTACTCTTGGACCCGTTCCTTTGCCTTTTTGGCCGCCTTCAGACAAAGTCTCCTCCAGCCATGCATGTCAAGGGAGTTGGTTTTCTTCCTCCAGGCTTTCTTCCCTGACCAAACACCAGAAATGTAAATAAAAAATGCAGCAATGGGGTTGATTCTGACTTGGGTGTTCAACGATACAGCTTGCCTTTCCAAGTCATGAAGGCATAGACATGTTTTAACTATCCTCTTTCAAGTTATTTAAGGCCCCATCTACACCGCCATATAATGAAGTATCATAACACGGTTTAATTGCATTGAACTGCATTGCATAGCAGTGCAAACTGTATAATGCAGTTAAACTGCATTATATGGCAATGTAGATGGGGCCTAAATCATCTGTGCCCATTGGTCTCATAGAGTTCATCTACACTGCAGAATTAATGCCGTTTGGCATCACTCTGACTGCCGTGGCTCAATGCCATGGGATCTCGGGAGTTGTAGTTTTACAAAGTCTTGGGCAGTGCCAAAGAGTTCTGGTGCTTTGTCAAACTACAAATCCTGTGATTTCCTAATATTTAGCCATGGTAGTTAAAGTGATGCTAATCTGCACTAACTCTACAGTGTAGCTGCACCATATGAATGGGAATTGATGCCACTTGGCATCACTCTGACTGCGGTGGCTCAATGCTATGGGCTCCTAGGAGTGCCAAAGGTCCTGGGCAGTGCCAAAGAGTACTGGTGCTTTGTCAAACTACAAATCCTGTGATTACCTAGTATTTAGCTATGGCAGTTAGAGTGATGCTAATCTGCACTAACGCTACAGTATAAATGCACCGTATGAATGGGAGGAACGCAAGGAAAGTTCCCTCCCAAGCTCAGATCTCCTACCATCTTAAAAAAATCGGGACTCACACATCATGGAAAAGTTACTTTTGAGGATTTTGGGTTAGCTTTTGTGGAAAGAGAGAGTGGCTGCCATTTATTACTCCCTTGGCTCAATGCTATGGAATCCTGGAGTTGTATGGTAAACACTCACTGGAGGGAAGGCTGCAAGCCTTAAAATACTATAACTCCCAGGATTCCATAACATTAAGCCATGGCAATGAAAATGTGTTGATTCAACAGTGTAGATACACCCATGAGCAGCTGAGGGCACCCCCGATGAGGAAATTGGCAAGAGTGCATCAGAGAAAGTTGGCAACCCTACTGAATGTCTTCCTTCGTTTGCATTGGAGAGTGTTTTTGAAATTTTCCTACCTTCCAGCCTGGTAAGTGTTCTCTCTTTGTCACGGGAGATAACAAAATATGATTTATATCCCCGGCACCTCTTTTACCCCGAAGGTGAGTGCGCTGCTTATCTGGAAATGTCAATGCTGCAACCTGGCTCTCCTCCCTTCCCTTGGCTTTGGTTTCCATCCCTTGCCTGCCAGCCTATGCATGGGCATTGTTTCCCTGCGGAGGTGGCATAGCGCCGGCGGCTAATGAACCCAGAGCATGGGAAACATGAGATAAGTAAAAGGGCACACTTAATCTGTGGCCTTATCATAAACAGATTGCCACAAATGGACCCCTGGTGAGATGCCATTCTCTCCAGGCATGGGAAGGGGAGCTTTCCTCCTCTATTTACACACGGCGTTGCAGCCAAAAATATGAACAAACTTTGCTTGGTTGGTTGACATCCCACTTTGCAAACACATGCCCCTTGGAATCAAATGTGAATGGGAGACACTGCAGAACTGATGCAGTTTGGCACCCCTTGAACCGCCCTGGCTCAATGCTATGGGATCCTGGGAGTTGTACTTTGATAGGCACCAGCTCTCTTTGTCAGGAAAGGTGAATGACAACTTCCAGGGATCCATAGCATGGGGCCAAATCTGTGATACCAAACTGAATTCATTCCAAAGTGCTGATCGGGCATGGGTAAACTTTCACCCTCCAGGCTGTTAAGAATTGTAGGAGTTGGAGTCCAAAATACCTGGAGGGCGGGTGTTTGCCCATACCTGGTGTAGATGCACCCTTAGTCTATGTCTTTTAGGTCTAAGTGGTGCAGTGGGTTAAACTACTGAGCTGTTAAACTTGTTGGCCGAAAGGTCACAGGTTCGAATCCGGGACATGAGCTTCTGCTGTCAGCCCCAGCTTCTTCCAACCTAGCAGTTTGAAAACATGCAAATGTGAGTAGATCAATAGGTCCGGCTGGCCACATGACCATGGAGGTGTCTATGGACAACGCTGGCTTTTTGGCTTAGAAATGGAGATGAGCACCAACCCTCAGAGTCGGACACAACTAGACTTAATGTCAGGGGAAAACCTTTACCTGTCTTATTAGTATGGAGCCTCCATATCCAAGAGCATTCACTTTCAAATCTTGCTCATAGGCTCCTTTGGAGGCACCAGAGTTTTCAGAGGAACAAATCCATCTAAAGCTACAATTGCTAGCATTCAATAGCCATGAGAGTTCAAAGTGGTGTCAAACTGCATTAACTTTACAGTGCAGATGCAACCAGGCTTGGAATCAAGTCAGGGTTAGAACCCAAGTCCCTCATGCTTTGGAATCAACTTATGCAAAAATACAGAATGGGGGACACCTGGCTCAACAACAGTACATGTGGAAAAGATCTTGGCGTCCTTGTGGACAACAAGTTAAACATGAGCCAACAATGTGGTGCTGCAGCTAAAAAACCCAATGGGATTTTGGCCTGGATAAATAGAAGTATAGTGTCTAGATCCAGAGAAGTCATGCTACCCCTCTATTCTGCCTTGATTAGGCCGCATCTGGAATAACACTGTGAAGGGAGATGTTGACAAGATGGAATGTGTCCAGAGGACGACTAAAATGATCAAGGGTCTGGAGAACAAGCCCTATGAGGAGTGGCTTAAAAAGCTAGGAAAGTTTAGCTTGAAGAAGAGAAGACTGAGAGGAAACATGATAGCCAGTCATAGGGAGGAGGGAGCAGGCTTGTTTTCTGCTGCCCTGGAGACTAGGACACGGAGCAGTGGCTTCAAACTACAAGAAAGGAGATGCCACCTGAACATGAGGAAGAACTTCCTAACTGTGAGAGCTGTTCAGCAGTGGAACTTCCTCTGTACCCCGAAGCGTGGCGAAGGCTCCTTCTATGGAGGCTTTTAAACAGAGGCTGGATGACCATCTGTTGGGATTGATTTGAACGTGATTGTCCTGCTTCTTGGCAGAATGGGGTTGGCCCTGATGGCCCATGAGGTCTCTTTCAACTCTATGATTCTATGATTCTATGGCCGGCATAGGACAGAGAGAATAACTTGTTGCTGGAGCTGTGGCCCATAGAGAAAGGCTCACCACTTTTTGCATGGAAAAAGGTGCATATAAGCATTATGCAATGGGGGAGTAATTCCCTCTGAATGTGTTATTGTCATATTCAGTTATTAGCAGCTGTAAACTACAGATTCCCAGCAGTTACAAGGTTGTAAGTCTGACTTAACAATTTCATAACTACAAGCAGGATGCCGGCAGGCATTTTACGGTTTGCAAAAGGGATGATAAATAAACCGGCGATTTCCAACGCCTCCCTTTAACAACCTGCAGAAGAATGAAAAGCAGACATGCTTCATAGTAAGTAAAAATCACAGTCTCATAAAAGCCAATTCTGCATTTGATGGCGAGGGGATATAAACTCCATACAGATAATATAGAATGTGAATGGATGGAGGTGGCTTAGTAGTTAAGAAACCCAAGTATCTGTCAAAACCTTTCCGCTCAAGGAAATGTTCGCATTGAAGGTTAAGATGGTTTGCACTTCTCGGCAATTGCTCGCTGTTCCTTCCCAGCAAAGTAATAGCAAATATCATTTATTTGTCAACTAGCTGTAACCGCCACGGATTGCTGTGACCAACCTTCACTCCCTCTTCCTCTCCTTTCTTCCTCTCCTTCCTTCCCCCTTTTTTTCTTTATTTCCTTCCTTCTCTTCTTCTTCCCCCCTTTTCTTTCCCTTTCTCTTTCTCCCCGTTCTTCCTTCTCTACCTTTTCTTGGACTGCAACTCCCAGCAGTCCTCCTGATCGATTGATCTGTCTAAGTACCTACCTATCTCTAATATATCTTTCTGGAGGATTGCTGGGAGTTGCAGTCCAGGAATAGGAAATTTGAAATATGCAGGGATTGGGATGCTCTCAAAGAAATCCACAGAGAAGAAAGCTTGCATCTTGGAAGCAGTGCTGTTGGATCATCCTCCTCTTCTAAAAGGCCTGGTCTAGGGGATGCTGGGAGCTGTGGTCAGGAAGAGAGTGTGGATATGCTATTGTGTGTTTTGTTTGCCAGGGGGAGTTGTTTTTGCGCATGGGCTGTAGTACCTTTTTGCTTTTTTGCCTTTTAAAGTCCCTTCAGCTGTGCTTTTCAGTGTTTTTATGAGTGATGGTCACTCGTTGGCGTGATAGGTGTATTGTGTCCAAATTTGGTGTCAATTCGTCCAGTGGTTTTTGAGTTATGTTAATCCCACCAACGAACATTACATTTTTATTTATAGAAATATGGCTATGAAGGCTTGACCTGGCTGTGTTTCTCAACATGCCTCGAAGTCACAGGATTCATCAAGATATGATGGAGTCCAATGATCCTCAACTTTTGGCTCTCTCTCCAAAGGTTTTGGGTTTCCACCTCCTGAAGCCAATGGCCAAGAATTTGGGGAAAACATCTTGCACTCTCAAGACTTCGACATCTGAATCTTGGAAATCAACTAATTTACAATCTTAGAAAAGGGCAAACGGAGCCCAAATGTTCTGGATCCAGTGAGTCTCATTGCTCAAAAAAACGGGTTCCAATAGGGACACCGAAAACTCTGCATTTTACATGGATGCGCATGAGCTGTCGTTTGATCCTTGAGCATGGAAACGTATTGGACATGGATGTCTATTACCCATTGTGTGTTGCCTGTGATATGAATGTTCATTTAGTCTTACTTTGTGCATGGATGAGCAAGGATGTATCCTGCCTTTCGCAAGGGTGTTCATGCACATGCGCTGTTTCTGGTTGAGGATAATTTTAATGCATTATACACATATGCTGTAAGTGTTTGGTTGCAAACATATTGCGTATTCTGCATTATACACGTAAATCTGTACACCTTTGATGGTGCATTGTGCATGGGAGAGCATCACATATTCTGCATTGATCATGTTCATTCCGTTTCACATAGAACACATTGGTTCAGTTGTGCAAGATTATCATTCAAAATAATAATAATAATAATATATTTATATTCTGCTTTATCTCTCCAGAGGGACTCAGAGCAAATTACAGTACATGTATAAGGCAAATATTCAATGCCTTTTACACAACGAACAATGTCATACAATACAAAGGCCTTCCCCTTTTTCATCTCCGGCGTCTGGAGGCGATGCTCTACTCTGGCCATTGGGAAGTGCTCTTGTTCCATTTTTCCATACCGAGGAGCTTGCTGTCCATAGATATCTCAGATCTTTTTGCTGGCACCCTTTTACCTTCCTGCTTTCGAACTGCTAGGTTGGCGGAAGCTGGGGCTAACAGTCAGGAGTTCACCCCTACTCGTGGTTTCGAACTACTAACCCTCTGGTCAGCAGCTTTTTCCTGAAGCTAGTAGTTTTAAGTGCTGTGCTATCACAGCCCCTATCTTGTTTTCTGTGGCTTCAGTGACAACAGGTGCATCTACAGTTTGACACCACTTTGGCTGCCATGGCTCAGTGCTATAGAATCCTGAGAGCTGTAGTTTGGTAAGTCATCAGCACTCTTGGGCAGAGAAGGCTAAAGGCCTTGTAAAACTAAAACTCACATGATCCCATGGCATTGAGCAATGGCAGTGAAAATGGGGCTAAAGTGTATTCATTCTGCAGTGTAGATGCACTCAATGAGGCAAAGCACTGGGTTCAAGGAAGGACAGAAGGGAGCGATCCAGGAGTTAAAGCAGGGTCAAACTGCATTCATTCTGCAATGTAGATGCTCCCTATAACATGATTTACAAGAAAAGGGATTCCACTTCAACATTAGGAGGAACTTCGTCCCTATATGTCAGTGTTTCTCAATCTGGGGGTCGGGACCCCTGGGGGGTCACAAGGTGGTGTCAGAAGAGTCACCAAAAAACATCAGAAAACACAGTTTTTTTTCCTGTTGGTCATAGGGGTTCTGTGCTGGAAGTTTGGCCCAATTTTATTGCTTTTGGGCGGTTCAGATTCTAGGTGAGCTATAAATCACAGCAACTACGATTTCCAAATGTCACAGTCTATTTTCCCCAAACTCCACTAGAGTTCACATTTGGGCATATTGTGTATCCATGCCAAGCTTGGTCCAGATCTATCATTGTTTGAGCCCACAGTGCTCTCTGGATGTAGGTGAACTACAACTCCAACACTCAAGATCAATGCCCACCAAACCCTTCCAGTAGTTTCTGTTGGTCACGGGAGTTCTGTGTGCTAAGTTTGTTTGAATTCCATCATTGGTGGAGTTCAGAATGCTCTTTGATTGTAGGTTTACTATAAATCCCAGGAACAACAACTTCCAAATGACAAAATCAATTCCTCACCCCCACCAGTATTCAAATTTGGGCACATTGGGTATTTGTGCCAAATATGGTCCAGTGCGTGAAAATACATCCTGCATATCAGATATTTACATATAACTGTAGCAAAATTACAGTTATGAAGTAGCAACAAAAACAATTTTATGAATGAAGGGTCACCACAACCTGAGGAACTGTATTAAGGGGTCGTGGCATGGGGAAGGTTGAGAAACGCTGCTATAAGTGCATTACAAGACTGGAATGGATTGCCTTGGAGGGTTGAAGATGGATGGTTACCTTGCATGCCCAAGGATGGGACTAGATGACCTTTGTGGTCAACCAACTCTTAAGTAGAGCATAATTTTGCATTTAGAGGCTTATGTTATACCGATGTGATCATTCCTTCTGGACCAGAAGAAAGGAGAAGAAGCAGGCTGCTTTGACATCTTCGTGACAAGCCCTTCCAACATCTGAAGATGCTTATTACGTTGTCTCTTAATCGCCGCTTGTCTGTTGTGTTGAAGCTCCTTTAGCCTTGGCTCCCCGCCACTTTATTAACAGCCGCTCTTGGGCTTGTCACTGAATGAAGGGATGATATGAAAAACAGCCCTTTGGAGGGAGAAGATGAAATACCAAGCCCTGGCATTTGATCGCAACCTGCCATATCATGCTATAATTTATGTCATATTAAAGAGGGACATTAGCGGCCGAAATGGCCTCATATCCAGCAATAGAGCCCTCTGCTTGGTCACAAAAAAGGGGCACCATTCCAAGAAACTTTGATTAATTAGAACTGGAATTAATCTTGCTCCAAATCATCATCGAAAACATGATAGCCTGAACTGAGCAAACATTCATATGTAAGGAAAGGGGAAGATCCTTTTGCATACTCCCACCTGGCAAGGGTTATTTCTCCTCCAATTAAATATAAAACCCAAATAATTTGAGGGATTTGCGGCCCTGAATTTCTGACCCTCAGTATAATAATAATAATAATAATAATAATTTATTTATACCCAGCCACCATCTCCCCAAGGGGACTCGGGGCGGCTTACATGAGGCCAAGCCCAATAACACATTAATAAAACAACACAGCAGCAAACAATACAACAGTACAATCAATATAATTCACATATAAGCAATAACACAAAAGATTAAAACCTTATGGCCGGGCCAATGTAATATATTAAGATTTTAAAATAAATAAACATTGGGCATGAACAGGGGTAGGATGTATCTAAGCAGGAGGGCTTTAAGGATGATGTGGGGAGATCAACCCAACAGCTAAAGTACTTCTGAGGACGTTTTGCAGAGAATTGGTCAGAGCAGAGCGTTGTTTACTTTATTCAGGGAAGGGACATTGGAACAGCCACGTTTTCAAGCTCCTCCTAAAGACTGCCAATGTGGGGGCTTGTCTGATATCCCTGGGGAGTGGGTTCCAGAGTCGGGGAGCCACCACAGAGAAGGCCCTCTCCCTTGTCCCCACCAATCGCACCTGGGAAGGGGGCAGGAGTGAAAACAGGGCCTCTCCAGATGATCGAAGAGATTGCCTGGGCCCATAAACAGAAATGTGGTCACGCAGGTAGGTGAGTTCCAGTATTACTTGGGGCCAAACTTAATGGGTTCCAGACAATGAAAATCCATTAAATGAATTGCTGAATGATACGAAGATTATTCAACCTGTGGCTTTGTTGGAGCTGAGATTAGTAATGACTGAATATTATAATTATGTCCTGAAACAGTATTGCGTTGCTTTTTAGCCTTGTTAGCGGCTTTGAGTCTCTTTGAAAAAAGATATAATAATAACAATAATAATATGAATGCCATAAAAATACAATGGAGAGCAGAAGAGAAAACTGGCAAAACAGTTCCTGTAAAAATTGAGAGCAAGATTGACAAACAAAAAACATGGATGTAGCTCACAAATGAAACATTGAAAAAGGAGACGGAGGGCCTGATTCTTGCAGCCCAAGAAAAAAACCATTAGAACCAGTGCTATCAAAGCCAGAATTTAAAAGTCAATGACAGATTCCAAATGTAGACTGCAAAGAAGCAGACGAAACAATGGATCACATGCTCAGCTGCTGCAAGAAGATTACGCGGACAAACTATATGCAGCAGCATAATACCATTGCTCAGATGATCCACTGGAACTTGTGCCACAAATACCATTTGCCTGTGACAAAAGCAAACAAACAAACTGGTGGGATCACAATCCTGAAAAAGCTACACAAAATGAACATATCAAACTACTCTGGGACTTCTGAATTCAGACTGACAGAGCTTTGGAGCACAAGACTCCTGACCTCACGATCGTGGCAAAAAAACAGAGTATGGATCAACGATGTTGCAATCCCAGGTACCAGCAGAATTGACAAGAAGCTTACATGCTATGAGGATTTAAAGATCGAATTGCAAAGACTCTGGCACAAGCCAGTCAAGGAGGTCTCAGTGGTGATCGGCACACTGGGTGCAGTGCCTAAAGACCTTGACCTGCACTTAAACACAATCGGCGCTGACAAAATTACCACCTGTCAGATGCAGAAGGCCACCTTACTGGGATCTGCACACATTATTCGCTGATACATCACACAGTCCTAGACACTTGGGAAGTGTCCGACATGTAATGAAATCCAAAAGCCAGCATAGTGACCTTGTTTGCTGTGTACTTATCTTGTGTATCTAATAATAACAATAACAACAATAATAATAGACACACACTTGGGTGCCTCAAATGTTAGTCTTGTTTCTGGGTATATTTGACCAGCTGATTCCAAAAATGGCACCAGTTTTTCCCTTTGAACAATAGCTTTCAAAACACATAACATATACCAGTTGGTATCTGTTCTCCCATAGAAGCTCATGATAACCATATCTAAGAAACTAGAGCTAAGGCGGTCTACTCTATCCAATGCATTTTTCTGAATCAGTGCCCCCAAATAAACCCAGGAACAGACCTAAAAAACAAGACATCAATGAATGTTTGATTGTTGTTGGGCTTCATAATCATCATCATCATCATCATCATCATCATCGTTGTCATCATCATCATCTTAAAACTTGAGCTGGCTTGAAATAATAATAATAATGATGATGATGATGATGATGATTTATGCTCTGCTTGTCTCTCTTGATCAAGACCCAAGTACGAAGGGCTGCCTATCTATTGATCGCCCCATTGATTTAGGGTACTTTCTGCATGTTAAATTTTCCAGCACATAATCAGCGGGAAAACCGATTATAGTCTTGTTGGAGTCCGTTTGCAAAGAATGGCGACGGAACTGAATTGCTAACTGCTCATTTGAGTCCGGACGGACCGGACGGCAGCATAAATCTTCGGCTTAATGTGATTAACTCCGGGACTTGCTCTGTGTCCTTTGGCTGCTAAGGTTCCAAAGGAAGCCTAAAAGGAATGGGAAGCCGGCCTTGTTTTGCGGCACTGACAAATGAGTCACAGGCTTTTCATTTTGATGCGCTACACATTATGCTTTTGATGGTATTTCTGGCTACGAGTGGGAAGGAGACGTACATGAGGCAGGGATCAAATGATGCAAAGGAGGGAAGCCAACCTAATGGCTCTCTGCATGACTGGAATTAGGGGCCTTTACACACTACATTTTAATGGCAGTTTAGAAAAAAATGTTGTAAGACACAAGTGTGTGCTTTCCACCTACGTAACCGTGATGTCAACAGGAAATTGAAAGTTACCTGGGAAGGCCAAGAGCTCGAACACTGTTCCCACCCTAAATATCTTGGTGTCACCTTAGATCGAACACTACCATTTAGAAAACACTGTATGAACACCAAGCACAAAGTAGCTGCACACAATAACATCCTGCGGAAACTTACCGACAGCACATGGGCTGCAGACCCAAAAATAATTAGAACATCAGCCCTGGCCTTAAGAACAGACAAGCGTCCTGAGCTTGAGGATTACCTGGGAAGGAATCCCACTGGAACATTGCAGCATACCCAAATACCTAGGAATTACCCTGGATCGTGCTCTGACCTACAAAGAAGCACATATCAAGCAAAAAGTGGGTGCTAGAAACACAGAAAACTGGGCAATTTGGAAGGCGCTGACCAGACTGCGCTCTGGCCAGGCATGTAGCCGGGGGAGCTAAGGGGCTTCAGCCCCCTTTGAAATTCTCAGGGTGGTCCGCGAGAAGGCCTTACTGGTACATTATTTAAACTGTTATGTTTATTCATATCATGATCTGATCACCATGCTCATTATATCCCACATTCATGGGGTTATTGGGATAACAATACAAAAGGTTTGCTAGGGTAGACCCTCTTCCACCCAGTCTCAGCCCGCCCAACCAAACTCAGCTCCCCCCCCCCCCGAATCAAAATCCTAGCTACGGCCCTGTGCATGGGGGTATTGGGATAACAATACAAAAGGTTTGCTAGGGTAGACCCTCTCCCACTCAGATTCATCCCCCAAATCAAACTCAGCCCCTCCCGAATCAAAATCCTGGCTACGGCCCTGGCTCTGGCACCACAAGATGCAGAGCCAACCTTAAGAAATGGGGCTACAAGGTGGAATCCACAACATGCGAGTGTGAAGAGCAAACCACAGACCACCTATTGCAATGGAACCTGAGCCCTGCTACATGCACAGTGGAGGACCCTTCTTATGGCAACACCAGAGGCACTCCAAGTGGCCAGCTACTGGTCAAAGGACATTTAATAGGATACCAAGTCTGCAAACTTCGTGTTTTGCTTGCTTGTTTGTTTGTTTTTAATGCAATATAACTGTTTGGTTCGCTCCTGACATGATAAATAAATAAATAGCCCTGGCCTTGTCCTTTTTTTTCTTTTTTTTCCCTTTTTAAAAAAATTGTTTTTATTATTATTGACACAGGAAGAGTAACGTCACAATCATTCCCCATTATTAAATATTGAATTGCATTATAAATACATATCACATATTGTTTTCTTAGTGTTCTTATCCAACCCACCTTTACCTCGCCCTTGTGTCTAATAATTTTACACCCCCCCCCCCCAGGGAACAGTATTTATCTTATTTCAAATATTCGTTTAATTGAACAATTGTAAAAAGAGAATGGTTCAGCACTTTATATCTTTCTTTTCCTTCAACTTTTTCTATCAGTCTTTCCCATTTCTGAACCCAGATCTTTTTAAATCAGCATGTGGTGAATTTGACTTTTCTTTCATCGATATAATCCTGAAGGATATATTCTGCTAAATAATCATACCATTTTTTAACCTCCAACTTCCTATGATCTTTCCACCCCAAAGCCATAGTTGCATGAGCGGTTGCTATCATGTATTTTATAATTTCCCTCCAGGCTTTGATGTTTTATTTTTTGTCTAATTTCTGTGTGAAAAATTCTATTTTGTTCAAAGACAGTTTATATCCTATTATTTCTTCCATTTCCTTCATTACCTTGTTAGAACTCTTGTACTCTATCACATTCCCACTACATCTGGAAATAGGAACCAATTTTCCCACATCTATGCCAACAGAGTTTTGTGGTAGTGTTTGTTATGTGGGCTATTTTAATTGGGGTTCTGTACCTTTTAGTCAATATTTTCCTTTGTGTTTCTCTAATCTTTATATGCTTAATATTTTTGATTGAATCAATCCAGTATTCTATGTATGAAACATTATTATTTAAATCTTCTTTCTATATTTCTATCAAAGCTTGTTTCAGATTGAATTGTATTCCAACTAATTTCTTATAGATAAACCCCCTCAGGCCTTTCTCCTTTTCTAATTTCCATTTAAAACTTTGATCTAGGGCTGTTTCGGTGCCTTCTTTTTTCCTCCACTTAATGATCCTTTGTTTCAATCCAGTCCAAAGAAGCCAATTACCTTGACCACATTTTTCCTTTATTGATTCCCAATCCTTAATTGTCCCATCTGTGTTCAAGAGGTCTTTTATCAAATTCATTCCATTCTGTTTCCAATTTATTATAACTTTGCCAAATGCCTGTTCTTTCTTATTATCAAGAAACCCTATTGGGAGTATATCTACCTTGTTAGTTTGTAATTTGTAATTTGTTTTGCCATTTTTCCAACATTCCAGAGATGAGATCAATGGTCCCCCTTTAATTTCAATTAAAGATTTCTTTTGTCGATCCATACTTTTAAACACAAACAATGGTTCCATCCATTAATTGTTTTTTCGATTCTAGCCCATCTTCTCGAATCATCAAAATTTAATTCTATCAGTCTTGTTAACTGACAGGCATCGAAATAATTTTGTAAATTAGGAGCACCCCATCCTCCATTCTCTTCTGGGGAATAAAATACTGATTTGGGGGTTTGATTTTTATTTGTTCCTTCTATCCAAGTTTTTACTGAACTGCTGAGTATGCCCGCCTTGTTTGGCACAAGTCTGTCCACGAGAAGCAGGTGAATATAGCACTGAGCGAAACTTGCAGAATAAACACAGAATGTCTCAAACCCACACCTGTTGATAGACTCTAAGCCAACTGACATTGTCGTCCCCATCTCCCGTCTCCCGTCCCCCCCCCCCAAAAAGTGCAACGCGAAGTTGCTGCCAACTGTGAGGGGGAAAAAAGGTTGAACACTGTGAAAGCCACCAACTGCATGGCTACCAGCCTCCTTCCAGTAGACTCAAATCAAGGAAATGTTTTATGAGAACCACCACTTCTCTTAATGTTCCTCCAGCAACAGCAAGAACATCCCTCTGGGCAGCTAAACCTGGAAATCCCAATTGGATGGCCTCCCACGAAGGTCTTCATCCGGGACAAGCCAAGAATGGGCAACTTGGAAGTCCCTGAACAGCCTCAGAAGCTGAGTGGGCAGATCAAAAGTCAACCTGGCTAAATCGCACTACCTAGAAAAATCTTCCACCTTGTGCAACTGTGGAGCAGAACAAACAACTTCGCATCTGTATGCTTGCCCACAGTGTCCTGCCTCATACACAGAGGAAGAATTGTTTAAAGCTACAGACAATGAATGCAGTAGCTGTTGCCCGTTTTTGATCTAAAATTATTTAGCCGCTTGTGCTCTCTCTATTTTATTAGTTTTATACTTATTTATGCAGTGCTTTTGATATGAAATAAATAAATAAAATGGCAGTTTAGGGATGTGCAGTTCAGCCAAAGGCATTGAGGACTCTCCACTGGAAAACTCTAGTGCCTCGCCAAGCTGCAGCCATTGCAGTTAAAAGCAAACTCATAATACTATAGTTTTATCACTTCTGGGTGGCTGCTCCCTGACTTTGCAACTCCCTTCCACCGAAGGTCTTTTTGGACCCCTTCTTTCCTTTTTTCCTCCTCCTCCCCTCCTCCTCCTCCTTTATACCCTGCTTTATCTCCCCAAAGGGGATACTAAAGCAGTAACACAGAATTTAAGATATACGAATATACAAAAAATAAAACAGAATTAAACACAAACAGCAGTAAAAAAATCAATTAAAATCCTTCCTATCATTCTATTCATTCAGGCTTTTGAGCGACCAACACGGGGTTTGAATCCCACAGAAACTGACGTTGGACTGTTAGTTAGAAAATGCATTGTTAGATAGAAATGTATTGGCATTGATTCTATTGTGTAAAATACAGTTCTAATGGACATGTGGTCCCACATCTGCAGAATGATTAAGCGGCTAATGATGTTTTACCTAAGCGACATGCAGAAAAGGCTGAGCTATGATCATGGGATGTTCATGTCAAGGGGTTGCATCACTCATTTGTCCCTTACTGATGATGGGTCTAAGGCAGGAAATGCTTGTTTTTTCTCTTGCTTGCTGAACTTTCTTGCCACGCATCTCTTGCCAACATCTTTTACTGATATCTCTTGCCCATGCATTTCATTGACAGTCATCAGTATATCACTGTATATGCCATTGTCTGACTGTGGATCAGGAGATCCTGATCTCTGTGTGTATTGCTGGTTCACTTCTCTGAACTGTAGCATTAGCAGAGGATTCTTAGCCCTTTTGCCAAACTATAATTCCAGGATTTCATAGGATAAAACTTTGACTAAACATGATCTCCAAATGCTAGAATCGTATAGCTGTAATGTGCATCCATGGTAAACTTATTTTGTTGGCTTGAATTGCAGCTAAGGACATCCTTGCCTCAATTCCCCTTCTTTGTCAGGTTATTACTGAAGCAAGGAACTCTTAAGCCCTTTCCTGAATGACAAATCCCAAAATTTCCCAAGACGACTAATTTCCCTTTTATGGCTTGATTTGTATCTCTGGATCTTCTTGTCTTTGGATTTCCTCCTTCATCAGGCTGCTTCTAAAGCAAGTATAAAGGATGCGGATTTATCAGGGAGATTGAAGTCCCCAATATATCTCAATAAATCAAAATATTATGAATACTGCTTCAAAATGCTTCAAAATTGCTGCTGCCACCAATATACAGATAGACTCTGGCTTATTGCTTCAGAAGCCAAGAGCCTTCATACGCTGCCACCAATTTAAAGATATTCTCCCCTATGAACCATCAAGAGTGTTAAGATCGTCTGGAGAAGCCCTGCTCTCGGTCCCACCACCTTCACAGGTGCGTCTGATGGGGACAAGGGACAGGGCCTTTTCTGTGGTGGCCCCCCGGCTGTGGAATTCCCTCCCAAATGAAATTAGATCCGCCCCCTCCCTCCTGACTTTTAGGAAGCTGTTGAAAACGTGGGTGTGCAATGAGGCCTTCGCAGAATGAAGGAGATCGCGAATCGACTAACATCGCTAACCACTAGATACAGACCAAATACACAGATTGAGTTGGACTCTATTTTACTTTGGCGAAAGGCTTTTTTATGTATTTATTGTATTTGCAACTGATAATTTTATTGTGAATTTATGATGTTTTAGATTTTAAATGTTAGCATTGAATAGGCTACTTGCTCTTTACTGGTCTGAGTCCCAATATGGAGGTGAGAAGATCAGGGTACAAAAGTTTTAAATAAATAAATAAATAAATAAGTTTAGTTTACTTGAGGATTTAAAACTGTATTGAGCTGGAACGTTCAACTGGCAGAGACACCTTTTTAAAAAACCCTGGCCACCACCACAGTTAACAGAAGAAGCCCCTTTGGCTCACTGGAGGTAAAACTAAAAATGAGTTCTTATTTAAATAAAGTATGCTGCCACCTTTGGGCTTTGGACTGCTGGTACTGGTTTAAGTTCTTTGTGTCTGGGCACACTGAGGCAGTTGTTTGAACAAACAGAACAAAGTTTATTTTTTAAAGAACTTTCAAGAACAATTAATAAGCTTAATGGTTACAAGAGATCTTTTTAAAAGTGTGTGGTTTCGTTAAACGGTACAAATCTTAGTTACAAGGTTTCCACTAGAACTTTAAAACAGGAGACTTTTAGCCTTGTTGCTTAAAAGCCCCTAAAACTAAATAGCCCACTCCCAATGGAGTCTGTTTAACCAATAGCTCCTCCCTGAGGTAGCGATTTAAAAACTCTTCCACAAGTTCCACTTCACTACTAAAACGGATCCTTTACAGTCCTTGCTGCGACTGCGAGGCTTTAAGCTCCAGGCACTCCTTGCCTGTGACTCTACCAGGCACTCGCTGCCTCTTCAGCCCTCAGGCCTTAAACTCAGACTGGCTATTCCAGCACAGTCCCAGAACTGCGTCCTTCCCTCACAGCTCCACACACCAGACTCCAACTATCCCCTTCAACACCCAGACTTAATCACCAGACTTCAACTGCCTGATAGATTTCCAAGACCCTAACTTTAAGGCTTTTTCTCATCCCTCCAAGCTAGTCTCCGCCCCTTTCCCAACAGCCAATCCTGACTCCCTATTTTCCCCTCTGGCTGGATTTAGCCACGCCCCTATTGGAAATGGAGAATCTAAAATGGATGCTCTCTACATTCCATCTAAAATGGCTTCCAGGGATTTGGGCCTAGCCTTTCAGGCTTCTTGCCTTTCAAGTAAGGAAGTCACTACAGCAAGGGAACTGAAGGCTGGATTTTGCTGTAATTTGATTTTGCACAACAAACTTCAGGCAGCATTAGGATGGAGAAAACACAGAACTACAGAGGACATGTTTGGATATGTCAGAATATAAAACCCTTCCAAAGGACCCTAAGAGTGCATCTACACTGGGGAATTAATGCAGTTCAGTTCCACTTTAACTACCCTAGCTCAAGGCTATGACATCTTAAGCCAAAGAGTGCCAAACCACAACTTCCAGAATTCGATAGCAGTGAGCCACAGCGCCAGCTGAAGTGGTAGATGCACCTTATGAGGCAAAGCACTGGAGTTATTGGAGAGGAATATAGGAAGGACATGTGGGAGGAGAGGAAGGGAAAGCTGTGCCTATCTCATAGCAACGGGGCCGGCGTCCCATGCAAACATTCATGGGATGCAATTCGCAGAAGTCATGACACAAAGCACCAAAAAGGAAAACAGATGAATATGGAGATCTCCAAACGAGTCTCTCTGGGCAAAGGATCCGGCGGTTACTTGTGTCCCCTTTTGCTCCCATGTCGACCATGATATTGTTTCCATGAAACGGAGAACCATTGTGAAAAAGGCCCCTTTATACTATACATAGATTATAATGGCAGAAGTGCATCTCCACTGTAGAATGAACACAGTGTTAATCAGTGCCATTTAAATCGCCATGGCTCAAGTAGAATAATATGAGAGTCATAGTTTGGTGAGGCACAAAGATGGCCAAGGCCTTATAAAACTACAACTCCTATGCTTCTATAGCACAGATGTATATCTCCATTGTAGAACTGACACAGTTTGAAACCCCCATACCCCCGACTTAAAATTTTAGAACTTGGATGCACCCACAGATAGATTATAGACAGTTCAGACTAAAGCCTTGAGCGGATGCATCCCACATTAGCCAACTTTATGGAAGTTTCTAGAAGCATCCCTTTCCCCATAAATCAACCTGTTCTTCTTATTCTTCTTATTGTATTTCCTTTGTATTTCAAGCCCATCCTGTTGCTATGTTTCCCAAAAGGGAACCAATTTAAAATTCATCTCTTGCTCCGGAGACTTCTTTCCCTTCCACTAAAAAGAATTTTGCATTCTGCTCTCATATCTATATATATATATATATATATATATATATATATATATATCTCTCTCTCTTCCAAGTCGGATGTGAAATGCTCTTTGGAAAGTGAAAACGCCTTCTGCAGAAACTAAAATGAAGATCTCTCTGTCTCTCTCTATTTCCCAGTCACAGGAGAGACGGATCGGCTTCTCGGATTTAATTAGGCGCAACATTACCAATTTCCCCATACAAGTTTTATTAAGCCAAGTTTAATAAAAACTGCATGTTAAATCTAATTAAATGGTGAGCACGTTGGAATAAGATTGGAAAAGAAATCAATTGCCTGAAGCGATGTGGGCCAAAGGCAAAAAGTTTATAGTCCTTCAATTATTTTATTTTATTTTATTTATTTACTATATTTTTAGCCCGCTCTCTCTCACTCTGAAGGAGACTCAGAGCAGCTTCTAAATTGACAACAATTCAATGGCACATAAACAAATATATAAATACAGTAAGCATATACCTTAAAATCATAAAAGTTAATAATAATAATAACATCAGTACATTAAAAATCAAGTATTAAAACCACACAGATCCAAAGTCATAGTCCAGTTTCACCTTAAGAACAGACAGTCTACACTATAGAATTCATGCAGTTTGATACTACTTCAATTTCCATGGCTCAATGCTGTGGACTACTGGATATTGGAGTTTGGCGAGACACCAGCCCTCTTTGCAAGAGAAGCCTCCAGACCTTGAAAAACGACAGCTCTCAAGATCCCATAGCATTGAGCTCAAGTGGCGTCAAACCGTATTAATTCTACAATGCAGCCGTGCCCTTAGATATAACACCTATTTTGTCTCTGATCTCTTCATCTCCATTATCTTTGACTCAGACAGTTTCCATCCTGAAAGGTTGCTGCTTGTCTCTGGTGGTAATTGAGGCATTAAAAGCTTTCCCAAAATTGTTAATTAAATGTGATGCATTGCAATGATTGCCACGGCAATGGGAGTGCAGAGAGCTGAAAAAGAGACTGAAATGGAATCTTGGATTTAATCACAAAGGGAAATGTAAGAGGGAGGATCAGAACCCCAATATTCCCTATGGGTTCGGGAATACTTTCCTTTGGGTCCATGGGACAAGCCCAGTGACTAGATAAAGAGGAAAGTATAGTATTTTCAGAGCACCATAGACCCCATGGATGCAGCTCAAAGGACTAACACGTGTAGTTTAACAGGTTTTCATTGGTTTTAGCAGTGTCTTAAGTCCTGGGCTTAATTCCATTTTCCTGTTTGTGTGCTTTGAGTTTTAATTTGCACATTGCATGATTTTTAGGGTTCGCTGCTTTGAGTCTCCTCTGGGGAGAGAAAAAGCAGGATACAAATAATAATAATAATGTCTCAGAACAATCGCATAGGACAAGGGGCACTAATAATAATAGAACTAATAATAATAATAATAATACCTGACAAAATTTTGGAACACAATACACCAGACATCACCATTGTGGAAAATAAAAAAGTTTGGATTATTGATGTTGCCATACCAGGTGACGGTCGAATTGACGGAAAACAATAGGAAAAATTCAGCCGTTATCAAGACCTCAAAATCGAACTGTAAAGGCTCTGGCATAAACCAGTGCAGGCGGTCCCAGTGGTCATCGGCACACTGGCTGCCATGCCAAATGATCTCGGCCGGCATTTGGAAACTATAAACATTGACAAAATCATGATCTGTCAAATGCAAAAGGCCACCTTCCTTGGATCTGTGTGCATCATTCGAAAATATATCATAACTTTGTGATATGAAATCCAGTATATATATATATATATATATATATATATATATATAGAGAGAGAGAGAGAGAGAGAGAGAGAGAGAGAGAGTTTGCTGTATCATACTGTGTTTTTGTGTCAGTAAAATAATAAGGGCTGGGGCACTAACAATAACAACAGTGATAATAATAAGGCACGGAGCACTAATAATATGAATAATAATAATAATAAGGGCTGGGGCGCTAATCATAACAATAATTATAATAGTGCCAGCGGCACTAAAAAAAATAGGCAAGTGGCACTAATAATAATAATACAACTGATATTAATATTACTAAGGGCTGAGGCACTAATAATAACAATAATGATAAGCAAGGGGCATTCATAATAATAATAATATAACTAATGATAATAATAATATGGGCCGGAGCAATAATAATAGGGCAAGGGGTACTAATAATAATAAGGCAAGGGGCACTACTACTACTAACAATAATAAGGGCTGGGGCACTAATAATAAAATGGGGGCAGGTGGCTTGTTATTATTATTATTATTATTATCACCCCAAACCTGCCCAATGGGAGAGACTATGCTCATTTTTCTGGATGGAACTTTTCATATAGGTTTCATAGAGAAAAGTAAACTCAAAATGGTGTCTTGGACATTTTGGTGATGCACGAGAGGCCTCAAGGGCCACAAAAGTGGGTTTCATTTCCTAACCTCAGTCTTCGATAATGGTAATACCCACATTTCCTCAAATGCAAGTTCCGTCTTTCTCGCATTGGAGCCACTCCAGAGGCATTGGAAGAAAGGAGATACAGCTGCCCATGCTAATACATCACAATAAGCAATGGTCTGTTCCTGACCAAGAAAGTGTCATATTGAGAGCCAGCATTTGCAGAGTGAGCATTAAACTATAACTTTTGAGACTTTGGATTCGAACCCCCCCCCCCCCTTTTTTTGGCTTTGGAGACCTATTGCATGTCCAAGACAATATGACTGGAATGTGGATTTGTAACTGGGACTTTGTTCTGCTCAACATCTTTGTTAATGACTTGGATGACAGTTTAGAGCAGGTATGGGAAAGCTTGGGCCCTCCCGGTGTTTTGGACTTCAACTCCTACAATTCCTATTGTGGGAGTTGAAGTCCAAAACACCAGGAGGGCCCAAGTTTGCCCATGCCTGGTTTACAGGGCATGCTTCTTATCAAGTTTGCAGATTACACTAAATTGCGAGGGATAGCTAATACGCCAGAAGACGGGATCAGAATCCAAAACGACAATAGCAGAGAGCTGATTGGCTCAAAACTAACAAAATGAATTCCAAAAAGGAGAAATGTAGGGTACTTCACTTTGGCAGAAAGACAGGAGGGTGATGCCTGGCTCTACGGCAGAATGACATGTGACATGAATCTTGGAGTCTTGGTGGACAACAAGCTGAACATGAGCCAATAGTGTGATGCAGCAGCTCAAAAAGCCAATGGAATTTTGCACTGTATCAAAAGGAGTCTAATGTCTAAGTCAGGCATGAATAAAGTTCGGCCCGGGGTTGTGGCCTGTGTTCAAATTTACATCGGCATGCAGTCTTTGGCAGAAAGTCAATTAATATGTAGCCCACCAGCGCTGTTGACCACAGTATGAAATACACACATGCAAAAAAGCTGTTGTATATTTACTCATCTCCGGCTCTGGGAAACGTGCTCTTCTCCATTTATTTCCAAGCCGAAATGCCAGATACCTCCTTGTTGTGTGGCTGGCATGACTGCTTGGAGCATCTTTTTGTGTTTTCCTTCTGAAGCAGCACCTATTGATCTACTCACATTTGCATGTTTTTGAACTGCTAGATTGGCAGGAGCTAAGGCTAACAGCAGGAGCTCACCCCATCCCGCAGATTCGAACTGCTAACCTTCAAGTCAGCAGTTCAGCAGCACAAGGGTTTAACCCATTGCGCAACCACAGCCCCGGATACACAGATTCATATGGCCCTCAATGTTTGGTACTTCTGAATATTTATTTATTTATTTATTTCCAGTGTTTATACCCTGCTACTTCTCAACCCCCGAGGGGGGACTCAGTGCGGCCTAACAGACGGCAACAATTCGATGCCACACAATACATAGTAAAACACAGTTAAAATTAAAATACATTAAAATACACCTAGAATTCAATACATTAAAATACAGTTAATATTAAAAACATCATATACATTCATCACCATTAAAACAATGTTCCATCCAAAGTCTTAGATCTTAACCAATTTGCCAACTGACCAGTCTAAAGTGCCGTGTCGTGCTAGGGTGCAAACGCTTGGTCCCAAAGCCAGGATTTCACTCTTTTTCTGAATGTTAGGAGGGATGAAGCTGATCGAATATCAATAGGGAGTGCGTTCCACAGACGGGGGGCCACCACCGAGAAGGCCCTCCCTCTCGTCCCCGCCAACTGCATTTGAGAGGTTGGCGGGAGCGAGAGCAGGGCCCCCCCGGATGATCTTAAATTACGAGGTGGGACATAGAGGCCGATGCGTTCGGACAAGTAAGCTGGGCCAGAACCGTATAGAGCTTTAAAGGTCAAAACCAGCACTTTGAGATCACTATGAGTGCTATTTTCCTGTTCACATGTACTGAATTTAGAAGTTTACAGTGAACATTTAATAGTAAACAATATGTAAGGTTTCAAATAAAACTTTATATGTTTAATCTGCCAAAAACGTTTTCCCCAGACAAACTTTTTCTTCATTTTATGTGGTCTTTCAACTACAAAAAGCAAAGTGATTTAGGTCAAAACCTGTTCAGATTTATGTGTGTTCTGTGTGAAAAAAAGAAAAGTATGCCATTTGCAATTTTTTTTATTAAAAAATCATAAAATAGTTCAGTTACATTTCATGTTAATGGTTCAAATAATGTCAGTCTGAATGGTCGGTCCCCACACACTTTTGCCTCACCAAATCTGGCCCTCTTTGCAAAATGTTTGGACACCCCTGGTCTAGATCAAAGGAAGTCATGGTGTCCCTGGATGGCCATCTGTTGGGGGTGCTTTGATTGTGCTTTTCCTACTTGGCAGAAGAGGGTTGGACTGGATAGCCTTTGGGGTCTCTTCCAACTCTAAGATTCTATGACCCTGAGTGAGTCACACTCTCTCAGCCTCAGAGGAAGGCGAAGGCAAATGCCTTTCTGAGCAAACCTTGCCAAGAAAACCCTGAGACAGGCTCACTGTAAACTGGAAAAAACTTGAAGGGACACAACAACAACAACAACAACCAGATGGTGAGATTGCACCACAATTGGATTTAACACCTGGGAGAAGACATGATATATTTGACTAGAAGGAGAACGCAAGGGGACTTTTTTTGCATTTAAAAGAGAACATATTCTCTGCAGAAGCATCCCAGCTTGGTCAGGATCATAGTACATTCTGTTCCTGTACCTAGCAGCTCTGGATATATTTGGAATCGGTTCCTCTCCAGTCAGAATACATGATAATCCCCCCTTTTCTCTCTCTTTCTCAGTTTCAGGACTTTGCAGGTCAAATATGAGCCCTTTGCATTTGGTTCAGAAACAAACCGTTGCAGTGGACAGATCCAGAGCTGGGAAGTAACTAGTCTCTAAAAGCTAGGCCAACAGTGCTTTGCAGTCAGTTATTTGCAATTATTCTTAGCTCTCTCCATTTACAAGTTTGATGTTTGCAGATTTCATTAAAGTGTTCTCTCTAGGAATCCCTAGGACTCTTTTGACAATCTGTGGCAAAAACTGATCCCCAGATATACTTGAGTTGCCCACTACTGATCGGTCGGTCGGTCGGTCTCTCTCTCTGTGCCAAAGTATGTGTGTATATTTGTACCACAAAGGATCCTACACGTCTTGATGGATCTGGCCCAAACTTGACATATATTCCCTTCATTACCAAGCTTAAAATAGTTGTAGAGTTTCAACTACAAAATCCAACTCATTTTGGGACAAGGGCCTTAAAAAGATTTTTAAAAACCCATGTCTGCAGCACTCCAAAGCAACCACAAGAGGACAGTATAGTGATAGAAAGGATTAGCTGCTGGTGTATAGGTATGTACTGCATATAAGCAAAGCTCAAATGCAACAAGAGGGCAGTATATAGATAGAAAGGATTAGCTGATGGCCTATAAGTATGTATATATATAATGCTCAAATGTAACCACAAGAGGGCAGTATAGATAGAAAGGATTAGCTGCTGGCCTATAGACACGCATGCTATATGCAGTGCTCAAATGCAACCACAAGAGGGCAGTCTATAGATAGTAAATATTATGTATGTAAATATGCAGTACTCAGATGCAACCACAAAATGGCAGTGTATAGATAGAAAGGATTAGCTACAACACAGACTTGAAGGCCACAACTGGGACATTAACTCCATAAGGAAATAATCAACGTAATTCAGATTTAGATTTTGAAAGTAGCGTGTATGTGTGTGCCTTGCTCTGAGGCGGAGAGACTATGACTTCACAGAAAGGAAAGGTATGAGGGAAAGCAAGGGAAGAAAGGAAGAAAGCACAGAGGGAGAAGGTGTATGATGGAAAGAAAGTGCCACAAAGAAAAGGCAACTCAAAGCAACACCCAGGTGCATAAGCTAGCGAATCACTAAAAATAAAGCCACAGCAGGCAAAGAATCCAGGACTATTGAGCTCCCTTTAACAAACCCACTGGGACTTCTCTGCCAATGGGTTGACCAGGTGGCCCCTGAGATAAAATGGACTGGCAAATATCTAGAGAGAGAAATGCAACTGCTTCCAAAGAACCATTATCCTGTTCGATATGTGCAGGGAATGCAATGTGCTGGGGGTTGCGAGGGACGTCGGGTTGAGCCTCAAAGACATAAATGGAAAAGGGGACTATAAAAGTCCTCTGGCGGGCGTCAATTACTATCAGAAGAAGGCAGTGAGCGATTAAGACCTAATCTGTGCAAACATTTCAACTCCGAAGCCAGGATGGTCAATTGCCTGGACCAAGGGTTTATGGCGCCGGAAAGACCTTTGAGCAAACAGCAGGGGCAGGGGAATTGTAATGGAACGGTCGATGCCCATCGATGATTCTTCCGCCAAATGGAGACATTGTTCTGTGTCTGGAGCTTCATGGGTCTGTGTTGTGTCCACAGGGTGAGGAAGGCAGGCAGGATTTCCAACTCAAGGAACTCAAGAGCTCTCCAAGGTGCTGCCCTGAAACATAAACAGATTCGCTGTCCAAAGGCTAGAGAAGCCACCAGATGCTAACACACACCTCTCCAATCATGTAAAGAGAGGACTTCCTTTCTGTTTTTCTTCCCTCCCTCCCATTTGCATTTCTCCCTTGTTTTCCTTCCTTCTACTCTTGTTTGTCTTCCTTCCTTCTTGTTTGCTTCCTTCTTCCTTCATTTTTCTTCCTTTCCTTCCCTCTCCCGTCTTGCTTGCCTTTCTTCCTTGTTTGTTTTCTTTCCTTCCATCCTTCCTTGTATTCCTTCTTTCTTTCTTTCCTCCCTTCCTTGTTTGTTTGTTTTGCTTCCTTCGATCATTCCTTGGCTTCCTTCCTTTTTCTTCTTTTCCTTCCTCCCTTATTGCTTGTCTTTCTTTCTTGTCTTCCTACCATCCTTCTTTCCTTGATTGTTTTCCTTCCTTCCATCATTCCTTGGCTTCCTTACTTCTTGTTTTTCTTCTTTTCCTACCTCTCTTATTGCTTGCCTTTCTTTCTTGTCTTCCTTCCATCCTTCTTTCCTTGTTTTCCTTCCATTCATCATTCCTTGTCTTCATTCCCATTTTTCCTCCTTTCCTTCCTCCCTTCCTTGTCTTCCTTACTTCCTATTTTTCTTCCTTTCTTCCCTCCCTTTATGCTTGCCTTTCTTCCATGTCTTCCTTATTCTTTGTTTTCCTTCCTTACTTCCTTGTTTTTTCCTTCCTTGTTTTTTCCTTCCTTGTTTTCCATCCTTCCTTGTCTTCCTTAATTCCCATTTTCTTCCTTTCCTTCCTCCCTTATTGCCTTCCTTCCTTGTTTGCCTTCCTATTTTCCTTCCTACCCTTCTCTTTCTCCCTTCTTGCTTACATTTCTTCCTTGTTTTCCTTTTAGCCTTCCTTATCTTCCTTCTTTCTTATCTTCCTTGTGTTTTCCTTCCTTCCATTTTCCTTGTATTCCTTCCTTCCTCTTTTTATTCCATCCTTCCTTGTTTCTCTTCCTTCCATCCTTCCTTTACTTCATTCCTTCTTTCCTTCCTTATGTGCTTGCCTTCCATCCTTCCTTTTTTCTACCCCTCTTTCTTCCCCTCCCCCCTTCTTCTCTCAATCTTTTTGCAAGACTCAAGGAGGTTGGCATGGTCAGCAACCTCCTTTTTCATTATGCACGTACTGTATTACAGTGTGAGACCCATATCTTTGGGACCAGTACTGTGATTTCATGTATCCAACCCAAATCAAATGCTCTGCTTCAGTGTGTTTTTTTCTCCCTGGCTGCAAATTATTACAAAATGACATCGCATTAAAAGCTTCTCTCTGCATTATCGATTTGCTGCTCATTAGCAGCCAGCGGCCAATAAAATCCGAGGAAGCTATTTAGATAAGGACCAATAACCTTAAAAGCAGAATGCCCCTCTGGCTGGGACTCGGATCCCAGACTGGTTCAGGACTTGCCACCCAGATAACGGTGACAGATGCTGTTTTTAATCGCATGCTGAATTGGGATCAATGGCAGGGAAGTGAAGTGAAAGAGGAAAGAATAGACTTATCTTCTTAGGAGGCCACTTTTTTTAAAGGCAGCACTCCTCATCTATGTTTCAGAGAAAGGTTGTTTTCTCTCTCCCTTAAAATTAATAGCCAGTTACGTACTGAGCATCCTTTTATGTGATTGAGGCATCTCTTGGACTATATCTCCCAGCATCCACAGACAGCATCAACAATTTCTTATTAAAACCTGGCAGATTAGTTGCTGCCAATCAAAGCTGGACATACTGGCTTCCTTGGATCCCAAGGCAGCTCTCTGCGATCTTAGGAAAGATGGGAATGAGAGCCGAGTGCTCCTGAGGTTTCCACCTCCTCCTTGGGCCTGGATTCCTGCACAACGTGGAAGCATGAGCTCATCCCACAGGGACATTTTATGGGCAATTAATTATTAGCATTCCTCCGTGCCTGCTTATTTGTCAACATAAATTTCCTTTTTTAATTAAAACATTGGTGGTGGAGGAGGAACGCTTTCAACTCCTGCCGGAGCTCACATTTTGGAAGGCTGCAACTCTACTCCGATGTTGTAGCACAATTTTAGACACCTTTTTCTCAAGGGTTTGTGGCCAAGGGGGCAGAATTGTGTTTGCCAACTGGGCTTTAAGCCCAAGGCTTGGATGCAAGAGACGCAGAGTTGCTAAGCTCTTGTAGTTTGGGAAACGGCCACTAAAGGTCTGGAGTTTTAATGGGAGAGGCATCATGAGCAAGGCGGAAGAGTCTCCAAGGTCATCATTGCCCAGATAATGGAATTCAGTGGCTCTGATGCCAATGAAACCAATAAAACCAATCCATTCTGGGTTTTAGTCTGAACATTACAGGGGTGACTTAAAAGGCAGCCATTTAATTTCCGCTGTATGACTGTTTCTGCTGACCCATTAATGCACTAACTTGAAAAATATATTTCAGAAAGATGCCAAGGTCACTTTAAATTTTTTTAAATTTATCTCCAAATTGAGCATTTGGAGGCAGCAATAAACTGTTGAAGCAGGTGTTGGGTACTGCCAGAAAATAGTATGGAACAAGAAATCCAGCATCAGAGCCAATGATGGGTAACTTTAGGACGCTGGAATGACATCACTGACATGATGAGCAACCTTGGAAACGAATTACAGGAAGGCACAACTGGGCCTAGTGAAAGATGTTCCATTATGCTATGGAGGTTCAATGTGTCTCAATGGGCAATGCATCCCAATGCACACTGGGCCTTACTGTGCATCAGGATGTGCAAATGAAAGTTACACATTTCATGACCATGCTTTCTGTCTTCATTTCCAGTAAGGAAGGGAAGGAAGTGGGAGACAATTCAGATGAAGAAGGAGCAACTAGTCTCAGATAGGAGGGGAAAGCAACCAAGATGGAGCTTGAAAAGCCAGGTCCAGTAATACCAGCATCAAAGCATGACTTGGCTCCAGTACTGGTGCTCCAAGGAGGTGGTAGCTTCTTCTCCTTCCTCATAAGGACAATGCCAGATCCTAGAAGCATCTCTCCACTCCCTTCTTGGTCACGAATCGGCTGCAAGAAGTGTCTCCAAGAGTCATTTCATATGAGGAAGGAGAAGCCTTGAAGCCAGCCTTGTGTCATGATTACATTTGCAGACCTGACTGTTTAGGATGAGCTTAAGAAAGAAGACACAATAACCTGTCTGTGCAATATATATTTTTTCATATACGTTAATCTTTCTGAAGCTTTTCACATCATCAAGAATTATTGTGTTACAATTATCGTTAACCAGAAAGGGAAAAGAAGGCCAATGTTTGCACATATTGTCCCAGGATTGGTGGCTCTTCTTCGCATTACAGGTTCTTCTTGTCAAGTTTTTCTATCAAGGCCCAGTTCCCCTGAAAGCCTCAAATCCCCTCTAGACCTTACTGGTCTGCATGTGCCCATTGGATTCAACACTTCTCTGCAAAAGCATGGCTTCCTGCAAGCGGCTGCTCTTCTCTCGCTGCTGTTCTGTTGGATCTCCATCTTCAAGGCCATTGCCGGCATGGAGGCACAGGACTTTCTGAAAGCTCTGCTTGAAGTTGTCAGACAGGAAGGCATAGAGGATGGGGTTGGCACAGCTGTTGGCATAGGAGAGGATCACCACGAAGGAGAAGACCCCCACCAAGACTGGCTCCTCTGGCAATATGCAGATCAAGTTGACAATGTTCAAGATGTAAAAAGGGAGCCAGCAGAAGACAAACACCACCACGATGATGACTACCATCCGGGTCACTTTCCTGTCAGTCCGCCGGCGCCTGGTGGACCCGACTCGGATCCCGGACGACTTGACCTTGATGACGATGAGCAGGTAGCAGAGACAGATAACCAACAGTGGTCCAAAGAAGCCCAGAACAGAGGTGTAGATGATGAACACAGCGGACCATATCTCAACGGGGTCGGGCCAATTCATGTTGCAGGTATGGAGGTCCTGGACGTCGGCAAAGATTATCATTGGGAGAACCACCAAGAAGGAGAAAGTCCAGACTGCCAGGCTGATCAGCTTGGCGACTCTTGGACGGCGCCAAATGGTTGACTTGAGGGGGTGGACCACAGCAAGGTAGCGGTCCAGGCTCATGACGGTCAAGCAGAAGATGCTGGTGAACTGGTTAATGCCATCAAATGTGGTCACTAGCCGGCACATGGAGGTCCCGAATGGCCAGTAGGAGATGGCATTCTGGGTAGCCAGGAAAGGCAAACCCAACATGAAGAGGACGTCGGCAATGGCCAAATTCAAGATGTAAATGTTGGTCACCGTCTTCATCTTGGCGTAACGCAGGACCACGTAAATGACCAAGGCATTGCCACTCAGTCCGATGGCGCAAACCAGGAGATAGATGATTGGGATGAAGACGGAGCGGATGTCAGAATGAGAAGGGAAACTGGGGAGGATTGGGTTTGCTGTCGCGTTGGTCCCAAAGGAGAAGTTGTCCCCATTCGGAGAGACGCTGGGAAAATATAAGGGATCCATGCTCCTCATCCAGTTCCAGCTTCAAGGAAGGCAAAAGGGAGCATTCCTAAACATCTTCCCACTGCAGAAAGGGAGAGAAAGAAACAGCCATGGATTAAGGCATCACTTATATATTTACTCAAAAGATGTTTACCCAGATCCAGAAATCTGTTTTTAATGTGCTAAGCATCTGCCTTGTGATGCATCCAACAAACCCAGTTGGCAATTACTTACACATTAAGCAGATGTTCTCTTTTTTGCCGGGTCATCTTCTGCCATTAACAAAAAGGGAAATAGAAGGCATGAACAACAACGGGATCCTCTCCAAAGCCACAGTTTGGGGATCATTCAAAAGAGACACAACATGGGGATCGGAATAGGCCAAGGGAGTGTTTGTTTCCATTTCATGTCAGTATAATATGCATTCATTCATAAAATCTCACCCAACTTGGAATAATAATAATAATAATAATAATACTTCAAAGCATTCAGGCATCTGACTGTCAAGCCTGTGAGCCCATCTGGATAGCTACATGGGTATGAATCAATTTATGTTCCTCTTTTTCCATCTTCTCCAGAGCCATTTCTGTGTGAGCAAAACAAAACAAGCCACTCAACTCAATCAGCTCATTTTGGAGTTTTAGGGGAGCTGTATCATATAGGATTCACCCCTTTGGATAGTGGATTACAAGAATCTTTCCCACTCAAGGAACTCCCCAGACCCCAATGGGACAGACGCAAGGACGCATTTTGGCAACAGGTTGTCAGCCCTTGCAAGTAATCAAAAACATCGCAACAAGACTCTGTTCAACATACCCAGAGCAAAAACCCTAAAAGCACCAGATTGTATCTGATTTTGGAGGCTAAGCAGGGTCAGCCTTGGTTAGTCTTTGGATGGGAGACCAAGAAGAAATCCAAGGTGCTTCCAGCAAAGTTTTGGAGAAAAGCACTGACAAAACAACCTCTATTCCTTGCCTAGGGAAATATTGGGGGACTTTTAGCACCAGGTCACAAATAGATCCAAACCTGCCTCCCCCCAATGCTGCAGATGACAACATCCAGAGCATGGGAGAGGTGGCTATTGGGACTGCCGCTCCCAGCATCCCCAAAGAAAAACTTTCCCCAATCCCAAAAGGACCACTAATGAATCCAATTAAATATTTTAAAGGAAAAGATTGGCCACGCCACCTCTGAGTCTTCCTTGCCTAAGAAAACCCATTGAAATCCATAGGTTTACCATAAATCCACAGACAACGCAAAGGAACAGACACAGAGAATACATACAATGGTATATAAATCACCATCCCTGAATATGGTATGTTTGCTACATCTCCCGTAGTAATAATTAGGCAAACGTTGGAGTATTATTATATTTATTTATACCCCGGTATACTTCAATTTCCCTATTCATAGTTAATATATCGAAAGGTAGGAGTCCAACTCTGGAGATCAGGGTTCAAATCCCCACAATCCGCTGGGTGAGTCACAGACTCTCAGCCTATGAGCAAGCCTTGCCAAAGAACCTCCATAATATAGGGTCACCATAAGCTGAAAATGGCTTGAAGACACAAAACTAAAATATGAAAGGCAAATGGACTCTATGGAAGCTATGGTTTGCAAGATCTGAGTAAGGCAGTTGCTAACCAGGACTTTTGAAGGTCTCGCTTTCATTGCATTGCCAAGGGCAAACACAGCAAACCACACATCCATCGATAAACATATCCTATTTTGCCATAATATCGGCAGGGTAAGTCTTTCACATTTGGACTGACATTGGGGGTTTGACCATTATTTCCTTCTCCAAAAAAGAAACCCTCTTAGTCCTATTAGATAGGTGGAAAATGGGAGAAGGTAGGGAGGATGAGAACAAGCTTGTTGCATTTCGGAAATGCATCGCCTCATGCCTCTGTTTTGCAAGGATGGCCAGATGCCGACCTTTATAGACTGGCTTTCAGGAGCAAGTGGAAACCTGCTCCAAAAGCTCAAAAGCTGCAGGCAAGGCATAGGGTTGCATGGTTTAAGCAACCCTGAGTCCCTCTGGGGAGAGAGGGTGCGTTATAAATAATAATAATAATTATAATTATTATTATTATTTAAAGGGATCCCCAGTCCATCCACAAGCCAATGTAGGAAAGCCATACCTTAAGCATCCTTAGGACAACAAACAGAAAACTACAATCAGGGCCAGCTAACACCTCCCAACAAAGGATTCCCCCAGGCAGGAAGCAGCCTGGCCTTGAAGCTGAAAGGCCATTCAATGCTAATCAAGGTGGCCAATTGCAACATTCACGCTTGCCTAAAAAATATAAGAGTTCTTTCTCCCACCCTGGACATCATTCCACAGATATAAAAATCCCACTTGCCTAGTTTCCAAGACATTTCACGTTTCTGAGGATGCCTGCAATAGATGTGGGTGAAACGTCAGGAGAGAATGCTTTTGGAACATGGCCATACAGCTCGGAAAACCCACAGCAACCCAGTGATTTCGGCCATGAAAGCCTTCGACAACAGCACCAGTACTCATTTCCCACTTTAACCAGCTTGGCTCAATGCTATGGCTCCCTGGGAGTTGTAGTTTTCCAAAGTCTTAAGTCTTCTCAGCCCAAGATCTTGGGTGCATCACCAAAGTACAACTCCCAGAACTCCATAGCACTGAGCCATGGCAGTTAAAGGTGGAGCCCCCAGTGTCGCAGTGGGTTAAACCCTTGTGCCGGCAGGACTGAAGACCGTCAGATCGTAGGTTTGAATCCGGGGAGAGCGTGGATGAGCTCCCTCTATCAGCTCCAGCTCCCCATGTGGTGACATGAGAGAAGCCTCCCACAAGGATGGTAAAACATCGAAACACCTGGGCATCCCCTGGGTAACATCCTTGCAGACGGCCAATTCTCTCACACCAGAAGCGACTTGCAGTTTCTCAAGTCGCTCCTGACATGGAAAAAAGTGGTGTCAAACTGCATGAATTCAACAGTATTGCATCCCTTGTTATTTAAAGTATAACCATTGATCTGATTGGCTCTGCCTCATTGTTCTGAAAGCAGAAGCAGAATGCACCCGCACCCCGATTAAGTCAGTCATAACACATTGCGATGATGTTTAAGTCTTAGCTGCTTTTGAGTCTCCTTTGGGAGAGAAAAAGCGGGCTACAAATACAAATATTCTATTCTAATACTACTAATAGTAATAGTTGTGCTTGCATTGCAAAATGTGGAGGGCTCCATGGGATCATCTACAGAAGAGATAAAGTATTTGCCTGAGTTCCAAACATCTCAAGGGTTTTGCCCAGGCTTCAGGTGCAGGTTTCCAGGGAATACAGGTTTGGTTTTCTAAATAAGGTAATGATGATAATGATGATAATGAATAGTATAATAAATAGTAATAAGACAGCCAACTAAAAGAGGGCATTGCTTATCAAGAAACAGCATCAACAATCAACTTCCCAAAAGAGTAGTAGTTGTTTAATAATAATATTCCCAGAGCTAACTTCCCCCCAAAAGAGAGATTTCTCTTCACTTTAAAACCCCCAATTCCACAGGAGAGAAAAAGAAAACAAGGCACACGCAAGCTTCCTTCTAAAGTCGTGTGCAATTTCCCCTTCCCACGCAGGATTCCTTTTCACGCGTGGATTCTATCCTTTGGATTTTGGGGAGGGGGTTGCATTAAAAGGCACCTGGAACCGCTTTACCTGGTGACCGAGCCCGATCTCTTCTCCCGCGGCTGCTCCACGATCCTTCGCCCGAGTGGCGTGGAAAGAGGGAAAGGAACCTGAAGGGGCGTGGCTTCGGCAAAGGGGCGGGGCCCTCGAGAAGATGGGCGGGGCTTTAGACAAAGGGGCGGGGCTTGAGCTATCCACTCAGGGGCGCCTCTCTTCAAGGCATGCTTTGAATCCGAGACTCTGGGTGCATATCCTACACCAAGCATCGGTAAACTTGGGCCCTCCAGGTGTTTTGGATTACAGCTCCCACAATTCCTAACAACCTACTAGCTGTTTGAATTGTGGGAGTTGAAGTCCAAAACTGGCAGTTAGGAATTGTGGGAGTTGAAGTCCAAAACACCTGGGGGGCCCAAATTTGCCCATGCCAGTTCCACACTGTGGAATGAATGTAGGTTGAACTGCCCTGGCTCAGTGCTATGGGATCCTGGAATCTGCAGTTTTACAAGGCCCCGAGCCTTCTTTGCCAACCAAAACTTCCAGGATCCCATCTAAAATGACAACTCCCAGGATTCCGCTGCTGCAAACTCCAACTCCCAGGATCCCACCACAAACTATAATTCTGAGAGCCCTGTCGCAATCTACAATTCCTACAATCCCACCATCAACTAAAACTCCCAGCATCCCATGGCAAACTGGAACTCCCAGTATTCTACCGCAAACTACAATCTCAAGAGCCTGCCACAAACCGCAACTCCCAGGATTCTGGTGCAAACTACAATTCCTAGAATCCCGCCTCAAATTACAACTCCCAGGATCACACTACGGACTACAGTTCTCAGGATCAGTCCTCAAACTACAATTTCCAGGATTCCAGTGCAAATTACAACTTCTAGGATCCTGCTTCAAACTACAACTCCCAGGATCTCGCCTCAAACTATAACTCCCGTGATCCTGGTGGACTTCAGTTTCCAGGCTCCCGCAGCCAAGTAAAACTCTACAACTTGAAGGAGCTCACAGCAGACTACAATTCCCAGGATCCTGCCGCAGAATATAATCCCCAGGATCCTGCTTCAAACTACAACTCCCAGGATCCCTCCATAAACAACAACTCCCAGGATCTCACTGCAAACTACAACTTCCAGGGCCCCGCCACAGACTGCAATTCCAGGATCCTGCTTCAAACGACAACTCCCAGGACCCCGCCTTAAACTACAACACCCAGGATCCCGCCATAAACAATAACTTCCAGGATCTCACTGCAAACTACAACTCCCAGGGTCCCACCACAGACTATAATCCCCAGGATCCTGCCGCAAACTACAAATCCCAGAATTCTGCCGCAGCTCCTAGTACAGCTCCTAGGTTCTCAAAGCAACATACAATTCCCAGGATCTTGCTGAAAACTATAACTCTCAGGATCTCTCCACAAACTACAACTCTCAAGATGCTGTTGCCTTTAGCCATGGCAAGTGAAGTGATGAATGCAGTGTGACGTCTCTTTATTGGCCATGGCTCAACGCTAAGGGATCCTGGGTGTTGTGTGGTTTTGCAAGGTCTTTTGCCTTCACTGCCCAAGGCCGCTGATGCCTCACCAAACTCCAACTCCCAGGAAAACATAGCATTGAGCCAGATCAATTAAAGTGATGCCAAACTGCATTCCTTCTACAGTGTAAGCACACCCAAAGAGGCAGTGGAAATAGGCAGGCATGGGCAAACTTTGGCCTTCCAGGTGTTTTTGACTTCAACTCCCACAATTCCTAACAGCCACTAGGCTGTTAGGAATTGTGGGAGTTGAAGTCCAAAACACCTGGAGGGCCAAAGTTTGCCCATGCCTGAATCTGTGCTTCTATTCCCACAAGAGTCTGTTCTCAAGTCCTTTTGGCAGCTCAGAATTAATTTTGCATTTTCGGGTTGCTAGACCACACTTGGCCTGAGTTGCCGGCGTGCATTGATTGGATCCCATCCAGCCTTGCCTCTCAAATTCCAACCCTTTCAAAACAGATAAATCAGTCTCTCTGGCCTCCTCCCTGCATTTAGAACTGTTTGAGTCCAAAGGTCTTCAGTAATTGGTGCCTTAGTTGCCATCAGGTAGAAACGACCTGAAGGTCCACAATGATGATCCCAAACTGCAAATCCCAATGTTCCGTGGGAGTCGAAACAGGTTGGTCGACCATCTGGTGAGCATTGATGTGGTCCGATCCAGCTGTATGTTATTTACTAAAATAAGGGACCTCATGATACCTGGATTAGATACTATTTTGATACTGTTTATTAGAAATAGTCATTGTTTGTTTTCGGGTTTTATGAATGGTCCCGTAGAAAGACATAGGTGAACTACAACTCCCAGCATCAGAGTCAATTCATTTCCAAACACCGGTACATCTCCATTGTAGAAGGAATGCAGTTTCGTACTCCTTTAACTGCCATGACTCAATGCTATGGGATCTTAGGATTTGTAGTTTCGAGAGGCACCAGCCCTCTTTGGTAGAGAAGGCGAAGGGTCTGCCTAACATACTGGTCAGTGAAACCATGAGTCCCAAGTCCCATCAACACTGTGGAATGAATGCAGTTTGATGCCACTTAAAGTGCTATGGCTCCTTGCTATAGAATCCTGGGAGCTGTAGATTGGTGAGATGGCAGCTCTCTTGTAAACACCTTGTAAAGCTGCAACTCTCCTGATGCCATGACAGTTCCATGGGTGCTGAACTGCACCCATTCCGCAATGTAGATGCTGGGAGAAATCAAAGTGGGAATTGTAGTTTGGCGAGGCCCCAGAACTCTATGACAGAGCTTGCAAAACTAAATTTTAAAAATAATTTTAATTCAGAGAAGGAAAAGAAAAACTATATAGTTACATAAAAGTGACATATAGAACAGACAACCAGTTGACATGGTTTTCAAAATGACATAGCTATATTCAACTGACTACAACTACAAACACGACAACTGCGTGCCTGTTAAAATTGAAACACATAAAGAATGTCACTTGTGCAGAACATAAAATGAACAGACAAACAAACAAACAAATAACACCCCCCCCCCCACACACACTAATCTGCAAAATACTTAGTCTAAGGCAGGCATAGGCTTAAGTGGCTGAGGGAGGAAAGGAAAGGGCCCGAGGTCAGGAATTGTGGGAGTTGAAGTCCAAAAAACCTGGAGGACCCAAGTTTGCCCTTGCCTTGTCTAAGAGCTTTGCATTCTCTGCCTTGCAAAACTAACCTTTCAAGTGACACCATGAGCCTCAATCCAAGCTTCTTTTTTATCAAATATAAAGATATGCAAGTCAAACGGCAAAACGTTCTGACCATACACACAAAAAATACAAGTTACTTTGCTTTCATTGTGATTCCCTTTTCAGAGCTTTCCATGATTCCAAAGAAGAAGAAAACCCAAATAGCAGAACGTGGAAGGAGGAGAGATTCCAGCAGAAAGATAAATCTTGGCCGCCTTCAGGTTCCTTGGCTGTTACTTCTCGAAAACAGAGAATTAGCGTCATTGCATGAGTGATGGGCCTCGCTCTTCTGCCGTAAGACCTCTGATGGATGGGACTTATGACAACGGAGGCACTTAGCATGAAATAGTCCAGGCACCTTTGGCCATGTTTCAAGGTGCATCTACACCAGTGGTTCCCAACCGTTTTTTGACCAAGGACCACTCTCCAAAAGAGTAACAAATCGGTTTTTGGTCAACTTGAGATTCGGTTTCGTTATTTGGGGTGCTGATTCAGAAAATTGCATTGCATAGACCACATGAGCTCTAGTTACCGTTACAGGACATATGCCACCCAGTAGTCGCCATCTGCTTGCCCACAGAAAACCATATTTATTAAGCCTTGGAATTATAAGAAGGTTTTGCGAGACCAGTCACCCTTTTTGTAATGGTGTAGTAACGGTGAGGCCACAGACCATATTTTAGTTATTGTGGACCACTGGTGGTCCCTGGATCATAGGTTGGGAACTACTGATCTACACTGTGGAACAAATGCAGTTTGACACCACTTTCTGGGCCATGGCTCAAGGCTAGGGAGTCCTGTGAGTCATAGTTTGGTGAAGTACCAATGCTCCTAGGCAGAGATGGCAAAAGACTGTATAGCACAGGGGTCCTCAAACTTTTTAAACAAAGGGCCAGGTCACAATCCCTCAAACTGTTGAAGGACAGGATTATAATTTGGAAAAAACATGAACGAATTCCTATGCACACTGCATGCATCTTATTTGTAGTGCAGAAAACAATACAATAATTAAAATGAAGATCAATTTTAACAAATATAAACTTATTAGTATTTCAATGGGAAGTGTGGGCCTGCTTTTGGCTGATGAGATAGAATTGTTGTTGTTGTGTGCTTTCAAATCGTTTCAGACTTAGGTTGACCCTGAGCGAGGGCCGGATAAATGACCTTGGAGACCCCCAGGCCTTAGTTTGAGGATCCCTGGTATAGAACTGAAACTCCCAAGATTCCATAGCACTGAGCTAAGGCAGTAAAAGCAAAGTCAAACTGCATTCATTGTACAATATCAGGTGTAATGTAAATTAAACCACATGTAGTTCACGTTTGATCAGCCCACACACTGCGTTGCCAGAGAAAGAAAATATGCCACGCAGATGAACAATAAAGTACAAGTAGTTTATTATTCGTAGTTTGTAGTTCCCCGTAGTAACCTATGGATGCGAAAGCTGGACCGTAAGGAAGGCTGAGCGAAGGAACTGTGGTGCTGGAGGAAAATTTTGAGAGTTTCTTGGACTGCAAGAAGATCAAACTAGTCCATACTCCAGGAAATAAAGCCCGACTGCCCATTGGAGGGAAGGATAGTAGAGGCAAAGATGAAGTAATTTGGCCACATAATGAGAAGACAGGAAAGCTTAGAGAAGACAATGATGCTGGGGGAATGGAAGGAAAAAGGAAGAAGGGCCAACCTAGGGAAAGATGGATGGATGGTATCCTTGAAGTGACTGGCTTGACTTTGAAGAAGCTGGGCATGTCCTCGGCCAACAGGGAGCTCTGGCGTGGGCTGGTCCATGAGGTCACAAAGTCGGAAGCGACTGAACAAATAAACAACAACAAAAGTTCAGAACTCACATAATGTCCTTTTATGAGAGATTTAAAATGGTCTTTCTTTGTCCATTTGGACAAACTCCTTCAGCAGCTCATGAAGCGAGAGCACACTTCAAAACTCTCTCTCTCTCTCTCTCTCTCTCTCTCTCTCTCTGCTTCTCTCAGTGCTTCTCTCAGCATCTGCATAGCTCAAGCCTGAACAGAAATGTAACAGTAAGCAAAAGTTCCAGACTCAGCCTGCTCCAACCAATCAGCTTTATGCATTTTATTTTACACACACACATTAATCATTCCTTGCATGCTCCAACACAATGTACATACCCTCTCAAAGTGGGATCAAACTTCATTAACTCTGTGATGTAGATGCACCCTTAGAAACACAGCTGTCACAAACCTTTCATCAGAACCCTTCCCACTGAGTTCAAGGGAGAAGCAACGTCCTGGCAACCTGAAATGTAAAAGTTTCCATCCTAGATTTTTAAATGGAAGGGATTCTGTTTGTTGGTCTGCTTGCTTAGAATTACAAGTTGTGCATCTCTTCTCTAGAGTTCCTAAATCCAAAATGCCCCAAAACTCAATATTGTCTTCCATTTGTGACAATTTTATTTTGTACAGATTGTGTATTCCAAAATCTAAAATTGTCCCCATGGATTGGCTGAGATAGTGATACCTTTACTGTATAAAGAACCAGCGTGGCTTAATGGGTTGCGCGTTACACTCACGGTCCCGTGATAAGGTCGCCATACCTTTGAAATGACGTGAAGGCATATTAAAGCACAGGAATGCGGGATGTATATTTATAGGTGTGCCGAAATATATACCTGCGTCACTTGTTGGTGGCACCTGGCATTTGTGCAGCGGTGCCCATTCCTCCTTCGTGCCATGTCGCAATCCTCAAGGGAGTGAATTAAGAAGAAGAAGCAGCAGCGATGGTAGGGACGGGTGATGATGATTGATCTGTTTACGTCTTCCGCTCTGAGGATGAGAGCCTCTCGTCTTGTTCCCTTGGCATGGAGTGGCAGCCAATGAAATGATCATCGCCTCTTTTGGGGGATAATGCGCCCAATTATGTGCACAGAATTAACTCCAGATGGTTTCAGGTGTCGCTCCCCTGGCCCACATGCCAATCTCCACATTCCTTCTGGCATTACAAGATGGAGACTCGGAAGTCAATGGAACAGTACATTTGCTCCGGGTTACAGTGCAAACTCTCCAATGGCAGAAGGAAAAATTTGCCAACGTGAACCATAAGGAACCCAGGATGGTGGCCAGCTCTAAAGTCAGTGCAATGGCAGTTTAAAAAGAGGCTAAAAACTTTGGGAAACAGCTTTCTGTGGAATTGATGCAGCTTAGCACTAATTTGAGGATGCATCTATATTGTGGAATTAATGTAGTTTCATATTGCTTTCATTGCTCTGGCTCCATGCAATGGAATCCTGGGAGTTGTCATTTTGCAAGGTCTTCAGCCTTCTCTGCCCAAGACTTCTAGTGCCTTCCCAAACTATAAATCCCAAACTATGAGACCCTTCAAGCTGTGACTAAAACCCACAGCTGGTATATTTCCCTTCTGATGTAGAGATCCATGAACCACCACAAAAGAAGTGCTGTTTCTGTGGGTTTGGGATACCTTTGGGTTCAGCACTAAGGACAGCTCCTGCAACGTTCGGACTAAAACCTGTATTGGATATTTTCTCCTGTTGAGATGGAGAGACATGATCCGGCACAAAGGGACCTCAGACTGATGTTTCCAGCCTCCAAATTGGATTTACATCTATAAATGCTTAATAGGAGTTGAGCGAATGCCTCGATCGTTGCTAACACGCTTAGCGGGGAGGTGTCTGAGCGGAATGGGTTCCTTGGCTTAGCAGATGGTTGCTTTATTAACCCACGTGAGCAAAATGCAAAAGGGATGCTGTTTTGGCATCCGAAATGAATTGGGACAGCCTTTGCCATGCGATAAAACTTTGGCCCATTGGGGTCAGGGAGTATCGATCTCAATATATGAATTCACACCAAGAGTTAGCATGTCATGTTTCCAACAAGTCCCCATAATGTCATTGTGGAGGTCTGAATTTTGTACTGACCACATGGTAGTTTATTTATTTATCATATCAGAAGCGAACCAAGGGTACAGTTGTAATGTATTTTAAAAAACACAAAGTTGAAAAACTTGGCGTCATATTAAATGTCCTTTGACCAGTAGCTGGCCACTTGGAGTGCGTCTGATGTGGCTATAAGAGGGCCCTCCATTGTGCATATGGCAGGGCTCAGACTGCATTATAATAAGTGGTCTGTGGTTTGCTCTTCTCCACACACACGTTGCGGACTTCACTTTGTGGCCCCATTTATTAAGGTTGACTCTGCATCTCATGACACCAGACCACAGTCTGTTCAGTGCTTTCCAAGTCTCTCAGTCTTCTGTGTGCCCAGGGGGAGTCTCTCATTCAATATCAGCCATAGCTTGAGGTTCTGGGTTTTTGCCTGCCACTTTTGGACTCTCACTTGCTGAGGTGTTCTAGCAAGTATCTCTGTAGATTTTAGAAAGCTATTTCTTGATTTAAGGCATTGGTGTGCTGGTTGATATCCAAACAGAGGATGGGCTGGTCCTTTCATTATTGGCTGCTACTTCCTGGCGGATGTCAGGCCATGCAATACCAGCTAAACAGTATAATTTCTCCAGTGGTGTAGGGCACAGACATCCTGTGATAACATGGCATGTGTCATTAAGCTTATACACAGAGTAAGGCTCTAATGCTAACAGCATTCAAACACGCTATGAAAGCGAGCAAAGAATAAAGAGTATGCAAAATTGTGTCTTTCACTTTTTTATATAAAAGTATCAAAGTATACCATTCAGGTATGGTGCAAGGTGTAGGTATATTTCACTATATAATTTCACAGTGTTCACATAATACATTCACATTTGTGACCATATATCAATCATTCATAGTATGCATATAACAATATCACAAAGTGGATATCACAGTGTTAATATCACATAAATTCTAAAGCAAGGTACTGGTGTAACTATAACAGAACCAACAGTATAAACCTGTATTTCCACCGTAGGGTAAGTTCACTCCTAATGTTAGCATGTAGTGTGGCTGGGAAGATCCCTGGATGTAAGCAATGAACTGCTTCACCTCCTGGGAAGCAAACGCCGCTTGGCTGGAGTTCAGTATAGCTGCTAAATGCTGGGCGTCTGTCCTCTGCTGGGGTGGCAGAATGGGGTTGGCTAGGAGGCTGTGGTTCTGTGGTCACAAATGTGAATGTATTATGTGAACACTGTGAAATTATATAGTGAAATATACCTACACCTTGCACCATACCTGAATGGTATACTTTGATACTTTTATATAAAAAGTGAAAGACACAATTTTGCATACTCTTTATTCTTTGCTAGCTTTCATAGCGTGTTTGAATGTGTCATTAAGCGCTACATTCACTGTTTTAGTGTGGTGTGATGTGTTCCACACTGTGCATGCATACTCAGCAGCAGAGTAGCAATGCGCAAGGGCAGATGTCTTCACTGTATCTGGTTGTGATCCAGTTGTGGTTGTGTGCCGTCAAGTCATTTTGGACTCATTTCGGTAACCCTATTAAGGGATTTTGTGGGGCTGAGATTATGTGGTTCATTAATTCATTCCAAACTAGCCGAAGGTCGTCCACCCCCTTCCAAAGCTAGTCCTGATACTTCCATTTTTCTTTGCAGTTCATCTCAAAATGGTGGCAGTTTGTATCAGTTACTGTCACCATTCTGAGAACGTATGCAGAGGAAAATAGAGGCATTGGGGATAGTATAGGTTGTGGACTTCTTTGGGGACATTCTAAGTCCTTTCATGCCTTTGGGAGGTTTCTGAATGGATTGAGGGCAAAGGTTGCCCCAGAATTGTGCCGTAAGTTTTCAAAACATACTTGGAGTTTGGGGTGGTTTTGGGGAATGGATGGAGATTTCAGGGGCCACAGAAAATGGGATCCAGGAGTTATATGCAATCTATATGCTGCATTAAACTCACCACTGTTGTGTGTGTATATATAGACAGACAGAAAGATATAGATAGATAGATAGAGATAGAGATAGACACACAAAAACACATACAACTAGCTGATGAAACACAACAACTGCCATTTGGGAGCAAGAAAGCTCAGTTGCAGACTCCTGCCAAATTCCCATAGCTGAAGTTACAATCCGTAGCAATTGCAATTGAAACTGGCGAGCGAATAACGATGCTTGCAAAATTTCCAACTGCGGTAAGAGGCCCTCTTTTTAAAAATCGCCCCTTCTTTTCCCTTTTGTATTTTACGTTGAAAAATCAGCAGAGATTGTGCCCAGAATGAAGTTGGTGACGTTCTCTGCCATCCGCCACCATTTGTTGGGCGAGGAAATGTGGGTATTATTTCAGCTTGGGATGCGGAGATAACAACCACGGCAATCCCATTATAAGGACTTTTCGAGAGAGCAACAACACACCAAAGCGCTGGGTAATTGGCACAAAGGGAGTGCACTTAGCAGCTGTCGGCTCAGCTTCTAGAGGCTGAATGCTGAACAACGAAGGGACAAATGAGGCAAAGCCTTTCAGGGGCCACAGATGAAGGAAGGTTCACCGCATTGTAAAGTATATCTCATACCAGAGAGAAAAGGCCTTTACATAGGGAATATATAATCTGGTTGTCATTTAGTGAGTGAAGGGAGGCATGCGTGTCTCCCAAACAAATGTAATTCCTTTATTGGCTTTTATCTGTCGTGAAGGGAGGGAGGGAAGGAGAATAAAACTAGATGAGACCACAAGGACCATCCAGTCTAAGGAAGTCAGAAAGGAAGGAACAAAGGAATGAAGGAAAGAAGGAATGAAGGAATGAAGGATAGGACTAGATGGGACCACAAGGACCATCCAGTCCAAGGAAGTCAGAAAGGAAGGAACAAAGGAATGAAGGAATAAAGGATAGAACTAGATAAGATGACAAGGACCATCCAGTCCAAAGAAGGAAGGAAGGAAGAAGGAAGGAAGGAACAAAGGAATGAAGGAATAAAGGATAGAACCAGATAAGACCACAAGGACCATCCAGTCCAAAGAAGGAAGGAAGGAAGAAGGAAGGAAGGAACAAAGGAATGAAGGAATAAAGGATAGAACTAGATAAGACCACAAGGACCATCCAGTCCAAAGAAGGAAGGAAGGAAGAAGGAAGGAACAAAGGAATGAAGGAACAAAGGATAGAACTAGATAAGACCACAAGGACCATCCAGTCCAAAGAAGGAAGGAAGGAAGGAACAAAGGAATGAAGGAACAAAGGATAGAACTAGATAAGACCACAAGGACCATCCAGTCCAAAAAAGGAAGGAAGGAAGGAAGAAGGAAGGAACAAAGGAATGAAGGAACAAAGGATAGAACTAGATAAGACCACAAGGACCATCCAGTCCAAGGAAGGAAGAAAGGAAGAAGGAAGAAAGGAACAAAGGAATGAAGGAACAAAGGATAGAACTAGATAAGACGACAAGGACCATCCAGTCCAAAGAAGGAAGGAAGGAAGGAAGGAAGGAAGGAAAGGAAGGAACAAAGGAATGAAGGAACAAAGGATAGAACTAGATAAGACCACAAGGACCATCCAGTCCAAAGAAGGAAGGAAGGAAGGAAGAAGGAAGGAACAAAGGAATGAAGGAACAAAGGATAGAACTAGATAAGACCACAAGGACCATCCAGTCCAAGGAAGGAAGAAAGGAAGAAGGAAGAAAGGAACAAAGAAATGAAGGAACAAAGGATAGAACTAGATAAGACCACAAGGACCATCCAGTCCAAAGAAGGAAGGAAGGAAGGAAGAAGGAAGAAAGGAACAAAGGAATGAAGGAACAAAGGATAGAACTAGATAAGACGACAAGGACCATCCAGTCCAAGGAAGGAAGGAAGGAAGGAAGAAGGAAGAAGGAAGGAACAAAGGAATGAAGGAACAAAGGATAGAACTAGATAAGACCACAAGGACCATCCAGTCCAAAGAAGGAAGGAAGGAAGGAACAAAGGAATGAAGGAACAAAGGAATGAAGGAACAAAGGATAGAACTAGATAAGACCACAAGGACCATCCAGTCCAAGGAAGGAAGAAAGGAACAAAGGAATGAAGGAACAAAGGATAGAACTAGATAAGACCACAAGGACCATTCACTCTAAGGAAGTAAGAAAAGAAGGAAGGAACAAAGGAACGAAAGGAACAAAGGACAGAACTAGATAAGACCACAAGGACCATTCACTCTAAGGAAGTAAGAAAAGAAGGAAGGAACAAAGGAACAAAGGAACAAAGGACAGAACTAGATAAGACCACAAGGACCATTCACTCGAAGGAAGGAAGGAAGGAAGGAAGGAAGGAACAAAGGAAGGAAGGAACAAAGGAAGGAAGGAACAAAGGACAGAACTAGATAAGACCACAAGGACCATCCAGTCCAAGGAAGGAACAAAGGAATGAAGGAACAAAGGAATGAAGGAACAAAGGACAGAACTAGATAAGACCACAAGGACCATTCACTCTAAGGAAGTAAGAAAAGAAGGAACAAAGGAACGAAGGAACAAAGGATAGAACTAGATAAGACCCCAAGGACGATCCAGTCCAAAGAAGGAAAGAAGGAAGAAGGAAGGAAGGAAGGAACAAAGGAATGAAGGAACAAAGGACAGAACTAGATAAGACCACAAGGACCATTCACTCTAAGGAAGGAAGGAAGGAAGGAAGGAAGGAAGGAAGGAAGGAAGGAAGGAAGGAAGGAAGGAAGGAAGGAAGGAACAAAGGAACAAAGGACAGAACGAGATAAGACCACAAGGACCATCCAGTCCAAGGAAGGAACAAAGGAATGAAGGAACAAAGGACAGAACTAGATAAGACCATAAGGACCATTCACTCTAAGGAAGTAAGAAAAGAAGGAAGGAACAAAGGAACGAAGGAACAAAGGACAGAACTAGATAAGACCACAAGGACCATTCACTCTAAGGAAGTAAGAAAAGAAGGAACAAAGGAACAAAGGAACAAAGGATAGAACTAGATAAGACCCCAAGGACCATCCAGTCCAAAGAAGGAAAGAAGGAAGAAGGAAGGAAGGAACAAAGGAATGAAGGAACAAAGGATAGAACTAGATAAGACCACAAGGACCATCCAGTCCAAAGAAGGAAGGAAGGAAGGAAGGAAGGAAGCAAAGGAACAAAGGATAGAACTAGATAAGACCACAAGGACCATCCAGTCCAAAGAAGAAAGAAAGGAACAAAGGAATGAAGGAACAAAGGATAGAACTAGATAAGACCACAAGGACCATCCAGTCCAAAGAAGGAAGGAAGGAAGGAAGGAACAAAGGAATGAAAGAGCAAAGGACAGAACTAGATAAGACCACAAGGACCATCCAGTCCAAGGAAGGAAGAAAGGAAGGAGCAAAGGAATGAAGGAACAAAGGACAGAACTAGATAAGACCACAAGGACCATTCACTCTAAGGAAGTAAGAAAAAAGGAAGGAACAAAGGAACGAAGGAACAAAGGACAGAACTAGAGAAGACCACAAGGACCATTCACTCTAAGGAAGTAAGAAAAGAAGGAAGGAACGAAGGAACGAAGTAACAAAGGACAGAACTAGATAAGACCACAAGGACAATTCACTCTAAGGTAGGAAGGAAGGAAGGAACAAAGGAATGAAGGAACAAAGGATAGAACTAGATAAGACCACAAGGACCATCCAGTCCAAAGAAGGAAGGAAGGAAGGAACAAAGGAATGAAAGAACAAAGGACAGAACTAGATAAGACCACAAGGACCATTCACTCTAAGGAAGGAAGGAATGAAGGAAGGAAGGAACAAAGGAATGAAGGATAGAACTAGATAAGACCACAAGGACCATCCAGTCGAAAGAAGGAAGGAAGGAAGAAGGAAGGAACAAAGGAATGAAGGAACAAAGGATAGAACTAGATAAGACCACAAGGACCATCCAGTCCAAAGAAGGAAGGAAGGAAGGAACAAAGGAATGAAGGAACAAAGGATAGAACTAGATAAGACCACAAGGACCATTCACTCTAAGGAAGTAAGAAAAGAAGGAAGGAACAAAGGAACGAAGGAACAAAGGACAGAACTAGATATGACCATCAGGACCATTCAATCTAAGGAAGTAAGAAAAGAAGGAAGGAACAAAGGAACAAAGGACAGAACTAGATAAGACCATAAGGACCATTCAATCTAAGGAAGTAAGAAAAGAAGGAAGGAACAAAGGAACGAAGGAACAAAGGATAGAACTAGATAAGACGACAAGGACCATCCAGTCCAAAGAAGGAAGGAAGGAAGGAACAAAGGAACAAAGGAACAAAGGAACAAAGGATAGAACTAGATAAGACCACAAGGACCATCCAGTCCAAGGAAGGAAGAAACGAAGAAACAAAGAAACAAAGGAATGAAGGAACAAAGGACAGAACTAGATAAGACCACAAGGACCATTCAGTCTAAGGAAGTAAGAAAGGAAGGAAGGAACAAAGGAAAGAAGGAAAGACGGAAAGGACTAGATGGGACCACAAGGACCATCCAGTCCAAGGAAATCAGAAAGGAAGGAACAAAGGAATGAAGGAACAAAGGATAGAACTAGATAAGACAACAAGGACCATCCAATCCAAAGAAGGAAGGAAGGATAGAACTAGATAAGACTACAAGGACAATCCAATTCAAGGAAGGAAGGAAAAATAGCACTAGATAAGACCACAAGGGCCATCTAGTCCAAGGAAGTAAGAAAGGAAGGAATGAAGGAACGAAGGATAGAACTAGATGAGACCACAAGGGCCATCCAGTAGAAGGAAGTAAGAAAGGAAGAAATGAAGGAACGAAGGAACGAAGGAATGAAGGATAGAATGAGATGAGACCACAAGAGCCACCCAGTTCAAGGAATTAAGAAAGGAAGGAATGAAGGAATAAAGGAACAAATAATAGAATTAGATGAGACCACAAGGGCCAACTAGCCCAAGGAAGGGAGGAAGGAAGGAAATAAAGAAGGAAGCTAAAAATCTCGACTCTCAGTATGTGACACTGAGAATTTCCTTCCTTTCTGTTTTTCTTCCTTCCCTCCTTTCCTGGCTAGATGATCCTTGTAGCTGAACTCTTGTAAGATAAGACCTACCTTTAAGGGAGAAAAGATACAACCTGGAGCGTTTCTGCCATAGTTTTGCCCCCTTGGGTCAATATAAGTCCAAAAGACACCTTTTTGTGGAATCAGATGAGCCAAATGCAAATGAATGTGCTTGGGCATTTGGTTATGTGTTTACAAGGTCTTTGGGTGTTCAGTTACGGAATGTTGCCATTTGACCGATGGAGGCTTGATCCTGCCTACAGAACATTATTCGATGGCAAACATGATGTTGGCCTCTGCATTGTTCATATCCCTCCAAGAATGCTTAATTTTCTGATTCGGAGCCATGAAACAAGCGCTTTATCACCCAAGGCAACCAATTACGCCAAGCCCATTATCGCTGGGGAAGGGTGAGACGCGCATGTTGATGAAGCACAAGCGGGAATAAATATAGAAAATGCCTCAACAGTGGTGCATTTTGCAGAAATTTGCCCTGGCTCTAAAACGAGAGCTTTATCAATGAGTTATGAGAATCAATAAGAAGGTATTGCTTTTTATAACCTTGGAACGAGGTCCTTGAGGGAACATATGGCTTTGCCATCTCACATCTACATCCACTTGAGCATTTTCTATAGACTTGCCCTGCATGACTTGCATTACAGGAATCGACTCTGGCTTTTAGTCTGAACTTGGAAAGATCTGTCCAAGGTAGAGAAACCTTTCCCTCAAACAGGTAAAACCCCTTTGGATATGCTTTTAATGACTTTTAATGTATATGCTTATTTTACTTTGTTTTTATGGCATTGAATCACTTCTTATATGTAAGCTGCCTTAGGTCTTCTACGGGACGAGAAAGGCGGGATATAAATATGGTAAAAAATACATTATTTGCTATTGTGTGCCTTCAAGTCCTTTCCACTGTCTGGCAATCATCAGAGGCTGAGAGAATGTAACTCGACCAATGGGTTTCCATGGCCCAGCAGGGATATGAACCTAGGTTTCTCGACTCATAGTTCAATGATAGGTCTTATGTACTTAGTATGTTCTGCTGGAAATCTTTAGAGTTTTATCCTGACTGCTCATGACTTTCATGATAGGGATACAGGGAATCCATTCCGGGTTTTGGTCCAAACTTTTAAGAAACTATACAAAGTGCTGAGTCTATTGAGATAATATAGTTGAGTACTTAAATTGGGTCCCATGGTGCTGCAGCAGGTTAAACTGCTGAGCTGCTGAACTTGCTGACCAAAAAGTTGGTGGTTCAAATCCAGAGAGCAGGGTGACCTCCTTCTGTTAGGCCCAGCTTCTGGCGGGAAGGTCATGCTGGCCACATGACCTAGGAGGTATCTATGGACAATGCTGGCTCTTTGGCTTAGAAATGGAGACGAGCACCAACACCCCAGAGTCGGACACAAATAGACTTAATGTCCGTGGAAACCTATACCTGACTTAAATAGCTCTTTTAAATTCAAACTAAATCTCAAGCAGAAAAGTCACCAACACACAAAATATTTTTGTTACTATTTATTACTTTAAAAAACCACTCCAAGTCTTGAGTTGCTCAGAGAACGGCACAAAGCTTGAGAAAAAATATCCTGTTAACATACCTTTAAACCCTCTTTAATGCTTACAAGTCAGATAGGATTGTTACTTTGTGCAGCAAGGAAGTAAATTCATTCCACTTGATGCACCACTTTTGACGTGTACTTGCTTTACTCCTTTCTTACCATAAAAAAACCCAACACATTTATTTCAGGCACTTACACCTTGTTAATACCAGGTTCTGCATGATTCTCCTTGTAAAGAAGCTCATAAACATGAGCTGATACATTGTAGAGTAGACTGAATGCAGTTTGATATGATTTTGATTGCCAAGGCTCTATGCTACAGAATCCTGGGAGTTTTAGTTTTGCAAGGTCTACAGCAGTATTTCTCAACCTTCCTAATGCTGCGACCCCTTAAAACAGTTTATCATGTTGTGGTGAACCCTCGACCATGACTTTATTTTTGTTGCTACTTCATAACTGTAATTTTGCTACTGCTATGAATCATAATGTAAATATCCAATATGCGGGATGTATTTTCATTCATTGGACCAAATTTGGCACAAATACCTGGGTTGGAAGGGGGGAACTGATTTTGTCATTTGGAAGTTGTAGTTGCTGGGATTTATAGTTCACCTACAATCAAAGCACATTCTGAACTCCACCAACGATAGAATTGAATCAATCTTGGCACACAGAACTCTCATGACCAACAGCAAATACTGGAAGGGTTTGGTGAGCACCAGCCTTTGGAATTGTAGTTCACCTACATCTAGAGAGCACTGTGGACTCAAACAGTGATGGATCTGGATCAAACTTGGCACGAATACTCAATATGCCCAAATGTGAAGACTGGTGGAGTTTGGGGAAAATAGACCTTGCCATTTTGGAGTTGTAGTTGTGCGATTTATAGTTCATCTACCATCAAATAGCATTCCGAACCTCACCAATAGAATACGGCCAAACTTCCCACACAGATACCCATGGCAACAGAAAATACTGTGTTTTCTGATGGTCTTTGGTGACCCCTCTGACATCCCCTTGCAACCTCCCCCGGGGTCCCAACTCCCAGGTTAGGAAACACTGGTCTACAGGCTTCGCTGCCAACTGCAACTCTCAGATCTGACCAAAGCAGAAGAGAGGGGGACTATGACTTTCCTCAGCCCAGACATTAAGCTCCTATTGATGCAGCCTAGAATTGCATGGGCTTTCTAAGTTGCCGAATGATTTCCAGCTTCTTTTTTCTGAAGGCGAGAAGAAGAATGCCACATCCTCTTTGCAGAAGGAAAAAACATTCAACACTCCCCTGTAAGTTATTTCCCAATTTAACAAGAAGAGGCGAGTCAGGAGCAAGTAACATATTGCCAAAATGTTCCGCCGGCACTTGAACTGAACGCAAGTCATTTCGACAATGACTTCAGGGCAATTTATGTCTGGACATTGGATGGCTTCGAAGCTTTGGCTGTGCCAGCAAGTTCCATTTTTAGGTTAGGTTCTGCAGGAAAGGAAACCGGCTGGACATCCGTTAGCAAAATAATACATTCAATCTTTTCTAACAGGGAAGCATCGTGTATATATGGCACAGGGAGAAAAGGAATCAATAGCCATAGGGGGGTCGGTGACCTTCGGGTCAGGGGAACTGGGAACTGGCTCCGAGTTTTGGTCCGATTTGTAAAGAGAGCAATTTCAACCTGAATATTCAATGCACTCTCCAAAGTGCTGAACCTAGTTGGAGCCAAGCACCTTGGACAGAAGTTTGGGCAAACTCGAAGAGTGAATGTCAACATCACTAGTGCTTTCATTGAAAGCCCAAATGATTGAGCATAAAAAAGCAAGCAAGGAGTTGTATAAAACACATTGTTGATCATAAGGTTGTCTTGTAATTTGCCTCTGAGTAAGCAAATAGGCCCCTCTTGGCATGAATAGCATGGCACAGATCTCCATTAAAAAGCAAGCAAGCTAGTAACAGCAGAAAACACATTATTGACTGGATTGTCTTGTGATTTGCCTCTGAGTGAGCAACTGGGCCGCTCTTGGCACAAAGAGCATGGTACAGATCAGGCAGAAGGCCCCTCGAAATAGCCATCCGATGTGCCAAGCGTGACTCATGAAAGGGAGCTGTGCTGCCGAGCACCCTTTGACAGGTTTCTCTTTGCTTAGCAACCACACATCAGCCAGTCCCAGCCAAAGGAAAGCGGCCCCCGCACCATCTCCAACCCTTTCCCGACTTGCCAAATATGTTGCTGTTGCATGTGTTTATTATGACACGTTTTAAATCTGACTAGCCGTGGCCACCAGGAGCATCTGGGATGCTGAACAGGAAGCAAAAATGTGCCACCGGAAATGAAGCCACTACCACCTTGGGATTACCATGACAGAGAGAATATGGGGAACTCTGACCCCACTTCATCTCTCTGACCCCGCTCCATTTGCCACTATGTGGGTCTGTGGTGTCCATGTGTTGCTCAATCTCTTCTTGGTTGCAGTGCAAATTCCTACTTCTCTGTAGAGGTCCATCTTGGTGAGGCATGGGTAAACTTTTTTGCCTTGGGGCTGCATTGTGGGCCTAACTGGGAGGGCCAGGCCAGGAGGGAGGTCATCCAGAAACACACCGGGTGGGATGCTTACCCAACCCTTATGCCAGGAGGAAAACGAGACATGCGGCAATTGCCCTAATCCTCCCCCTCCCAGTCTTCTTCCCTTGATCTTTGGGTTGTCCTCTCAACATTATGCCGGGAGAAGAGTGAGACATGTTGTCAGAAATATTAAAAATTATCTAGGTATTCTTTTTATTGCAAATATGTGAGTCAAGCACTGAAAGGGTTGAATGGATACAATGACTCAGCAAAAGCTGCAGTTCAATATAAGCAGGTGTGCCTATAGCTTGGTAGTCTTCAGTCTGTGAGAGGTCTCTGTGGGAGAAAGGCCTCAGTGTGTTAGTAGGCCTCAGTATGAGAAGGCCTAAGTGTTAGTTCGCCTCAGTGTGAAGGAGGCATCAGTCTGAGAGAGCCCTCAGTGGGAAAAGGCCTCAGTGGGAAAAGGCCTCAGTGGCAGAAAGGCCTCAGTGTTAGTTGGCCTAAATATGAGTAGGCCTGGTGTGAGAAGCTTTGGTGAGAGGAAGCCCCAGGTTGAAGGCCTCGTGTGTAAAGCTCATGTGTGAAGCTCCAGTGTGTTGTCTGCTGTGTATAAAACTACTGTGTGAAGCTCTTGTGTAAGTTCGGTCTGAGAAGAGGCTCTGTGAGAGCAAATCAGTTTATCTGCATGGGAAAGAAGCCCAGTGTGGAAGCAAAGAAGGAAGTACAAAGAACTTTATTTGTGTTATGGAAACTTTGTTTTTGTAAATAGTGCAACCATATAATTTTACTACAAAGAAAAGCCTCCTAGAGTGCTCCGGAGGGATCTCAACCGCTGCGTGCCTTCCTCAAGCTGTCCTCCCAGTAGAAGTACGGGGCTGCTCACACTGTCCTTAGGCCGGGGGGAGGGCGAGACACGCGATGGCTGAGTGCTCCAGAGGGCCCTAAGCTGTTGTGCCTTCCTCCCTGTCCTTTCTGCAGAAGGATGTAGTGGACATCTTTATGCCAAGAGGACAGGGAAAATGAAGAGAGCTTGAAGTAAGCACCCAGGGGGCCGCATCCGGCCTCTGGGCCTTAGTTTGCCCATACCTGATCAAGGTCCAAATTCTCAACTCTATCCATGGCTCTTCTTAAGGTTTCCTGATTCAATTTCTAGATCCCTAGCAATCCTTCCTTGGTGATCTTCAGAACCAGGAAGAACTGGGCCTGACCTTGCATAGCATCCAAACCCAGGAAGGATGGAAGACATTCAGAGAGGGATAGTGGTAAGCCTGATTAGAAACAGCAACCTCCATTTTATTTATTTATTCATTTCACTATATTTATATGCCACCCTTCCCAACCCTGAAGGGGACTCAGAGCGGCTCAATGGCATGGGAGCTGTAGTTTGGTGAGACCCTAATGTATTTGACACATAAGGCTTATACCTTGTTAAAATGCCCAGGATTCTATAGCACTGCACCAGTTATTGATCTACTCACATTTGTATGTTTTTGAACTGCTAGGTTGGCAGAAGCTGGGGCTGACAGCGGGAGCTCACACCGCTCCCCAGATTTGAACCTGCGACCTTTTGGTCAACAAGTTTATCAGCTCAGCGGTTTAACCCACTGCGCCACTGGAGGTTCCAATAGAAACTAGCAGAGGATGGTTTCGCTCCATTGATCTCTGGGTTATGGGCCCAGCATGCTTCCACTGCACCACTCTGCTGCACCCATGTTTGAAAAGGGAAGGTTAAAGACTTTCTGAGCATAACTTATCATGAAAACTTTAGCCTGTATAAGAAAGTAACTTCACATGTTCTCATTAAAACTTTAGCATTTATAAGTAAAGCCCCTTCATATGTCTTCAGCAAAGAAGACATCTTCTCTTGGTGCGCCATAGTCGAGTGGGAATGGTTTTTGCTCCTTTTCTGCTTGCAAATACCAATTGCTTGCGAGATAATATTACCGTCCTTTCTATTCCCTTTAGGTCAGAGGCTCCAAATCTCTGGTATGAAGATATATAACACCTGAGTTGCGCCAAGGAATTATGAAGCCCATGACACCAGCGTGAACTTTTAACAATTCCAGCCGAATCATGCCTGCTCCTCATAAAAGAAGTAGCCAAAAGATCTGTGATAAACAGCAAGGGACTTGGAATGCTGCTTTTTCCAAAAGGGCAACAATATACACAGTCCAGATAAGGCTTCGGCCATTCATCTTGTATCTGCATTCCATAATAAAATCATCATGATCTATAGACGGAAAGGTCAGACTTCAATTAGCTCAGGCATGTCGGATTTTTTATTTTGGCTATTTCCCTGCGGTTCAAGCGCATGGAATATGCATATTTCGCTCTCCCTTTCTCTTTGCACACATTGCAATGAGTACAACACGGAGGAATGTGTGGGATATACACAAATACCAAGCGGCCCTTCCTTCGTGGTCCAGATGACGGTGCATATATAAAAAGGGGATGGTTTGACGTCTCAAGCTCATCAGCCACTGCAGCCGTCTCTTCTCTGTTGGTTTACTAAATGCGCAAAGCCGAATCTGTACCTCCTTATGCTAATGTGCCAAATCAGTCACGAAATTACATCCCAGTTGACAATGATGAAATAGTGTTTACATAGCAGGCTTGTAAGCCTGTGTTTCATTTGCATGCTAACTATCTAGAGTTCTGCTCCACTAACATAGAATCCTACAGATGAAAGAGACCCCCGAGGGCCATCCAGTCCAACCCCATTCTGACACCATCCTAACAGATGACCATCCAACTTCAACATTAGCTAATTTATGGAGAAATAGGACTATAGAATCATAGACTCATTGAGTTGGAAGAGACCTGAGGGCCATCTAGTCCAACCACCATCAAAACCCTCTCGACAGATGACCATCCAACCCCATAAACATTTACATTCATGGAAAAATAGGACTATGGAATCATAGACACATAGAGTTGGAAGAGACACCAAGGATCATCCAGTCCAACTTTATTCTGACACCACCAAAACCCTCCCTACAGATGACCATTCAACCTCTTAAACATTAGTACATTCATGGAGAAATAGGACTATGGAATCATAGACACATAAAGTTGGAAGAGACACCAAGGAGTCCAACCTCATTTCGACACCATCAAAACCCTCCCAACAGATGATCATCCAACCTCATAAACATTAGTACATTCCTGGAGAAATAGAACTATGGAATCATAGAGTCATAAAGTTGGAAGAGACACCAAGGACCATCCAGTCCAACTTCATTCTGATGCCATCACAACCCTCTCAACAGATGGCTATGTAACCTCTTAATGTTTGCAGGTTCATTGGGAAATAAGGCTATGGAATCAAACACTGATAGAGTTGGAATAGACTCCAAAAACCATCCGGTCCAGTCCCCCTCTCGCAGAGAGGAAGACACCATCAAAACCCTCCCAACAGATGGCCATGTAATCACTTAATGTTAGCAGGTTCATGGAGAAATAAGGCTATGAAATCAAACACTCATTGAGTTGGAATAGACTCCAAAGGCCATCCAATAAAACCCGCTTCTTCCAGATAGGGAGATACCATTAAAACCCTCCCAACAGATGACAATCCAACCTTATAAACATTAGTATATTCATGGAGTAATAGGCCTATAGAATCATAGACTCATAGAGTTGGAAGAGACACCAAGGACCATCTAGTCCAGCTTCATTCTGACACCATCAAAATCCTCTCAACTGATGGCCATGTAACCTCTTAGTGTTAGCAGGTTCATGGAGAAATAAGGCTATGCAATCAAACACTCATAGGGTTGGAATAGACTCCAAAGGCCATCCAGTGCAATCCCCTTCTTCTGAATAGGAAGACACCATCAAAACCCTCCCAACAGATGGCCATGTAACCTCTTTATGTTAGCAGATTCATGGAGAAATAAGGCTATGGAATCAAACACTCTTAGAGTTGGAATAGACTCCAAAGACCATCTGGTCCAATCCCCCTCTTCCAGATAGGAAGACACCATCAAAACCCTCCCAAGCGCTTAAGCGGCTGAGGGGGGAAAGGAAGGGGCCTGAGGCTGTTAGGAATTGTGGGAGTTGAAGTCCAAAACACCGGGAGGGACCAAGTTTGCCCATGCCTGTGGTAGCACAATCTCTCTTGCTGTGCAAGAGAATCTAAGTGTGCCACTGTAACATTAAAGTGCTATGGCTTAATTTAGCAGAACACTGCTCTCTGCAGGAAAAGAAAGAGAAATGTAAACAGCGTGCCATTCCTCTGCTCTTTCTCTTGTGGATTTTAAACAAGTCACTATAATTACAGAATGAAAAGTCTCCCCTGGAGCTTGTGGCTTCCCTGCGTCTGCTGTTAATGTATGCCTTCATGATGCCTGTCAATTTATGGCGACTCTATTATTTGTGTCGCATTTTCTTCGGCAAGGAATATTCAGAGGCGGCTTTGCCACTTTCTTCCTCTCAAATAGGCTTCATTGGGGGGTCCTTTGGCGTTTGGAGAATTTTTTTTCTTTTGGGGGCTGCCATTCCCAGAATCCCAAAGCATAAGGGATGCTGGGAGTGACAGTCCAAAAGCCTCCTTTCCCTATCCTCTGGAAGCTTCAAGTTGCCTGTCATCTTATAGGAACTCTATGGATTTTGTAGGGTTTTCTTACACAGGGAAGGCTTGGAAGTGTTTCTGCCACTCTCTTCCTGTGAAATCAGGCCTACAGAACCTAGTATTTGTTGGTAGTCTCCTATCCAAATCCTAGCCAGGGCTGACCCTACTTAGTGCCTGAGATTAGACAAGAGTTACAATTTTCAGAGCATTTAGCCCACTTTTGCCTTGGATTCTCATCTCAAAAGCAGAGATGAAAGTGTTGCATTGCCCCCAGGGTGCAGCTACACTGCGGAATTAATGCAGGTTTGACACCACTTTAGTTGCCATGGCTCCATGCTATGAACTCCTGGGATTTGCAGTCTGGCAAGGCACCAGAATGCTTGGGCAGAGAAGGGTGAAGCCCTTGTAAAAACCACAACTCTTAGGAGTAGTCAGGCTGTGTTAATTCTGCATAGATGCATCTAAAGGCCTTCCAAAATTCCCAGGGTCCCAAAGCATTAGAAAAGGTACCAAACTATATTCATTCTGCAATGTAGACACATCCTTCATCCTTTTCTGTCCTTCCTCTGCTCTTACCTACGTGGCATCTCCAGTCTCCAGGAGATGATGGGAACTGGGGTCCGGCTTTGCTTTTGTACTGTTGGGAATAGCAGCCTTCTCCAAGCCTCCCATACTAGCTATTTGTTATGTATATAATTGTGATTGCTTACTATATTGTACATATATGATTATGCAATTTTCCCTTAACCCTATGTTGTTTGGGGTTGTGGGAGGGACTGCAGACCATGTGACCAAATCTGGGACTATTCAGACTGAGACTCCATTTTTAAAAGCCGGTTTGCATCACAAGCAGTACAGTTGAGAAGTAAAGTCAGTGTCAGTATGCTGCAGTGTGTACTCAGTCTGTATCGAGTCAATGTTCAGTAATGTATTAGCACTGAAAAGAGTGTTAGTCTGTATGCAACAGAGAAGAGACTGAAACAGAATGCTTTAGAGAACTTACTGTTTAAACTCTCAACCATTAAGAAATGTACCTGTATGCTGAATACATGGCGCTTGTAAGTAAATCAACTATGGTACTTTTAACAAAGACTACTTATTTTTGGTCTCTTGAGAGCATGATTTAAAAACCAATATATTTTTTGGGAGAGTAGATGTTTTTTGGGCATCTGAAATAACACTTCTAATGATCTGCTATATATAACAGTTCAGAGAGATAAACACTAGACCTGTACAATCATGGTTCTAAATGGTTCTAAAGTACTTACAAAACTAAAGTTCTGCTGGTGAACACTAGGTGGCGCTGGTGCTTTGCTTCTACAAAGTTCTGGGGGTGAACATTTCAGAACTCTAACAAAACTTTCAAAACTTCATTATTATTTCATTATTGGTGATTTTTAAGACAGAACCAATTAGGAACTGCCATTTATAATGAAATTTTGAAAGTTTTGTTAGAGTTCTGAAATGTTCACCCCCAGAACTTTAGCAACACTGTAGAAGCAAAGCACCAGCGCCACCTAGTGTTCACCCCCAGAACTTTAGTTTTGTAAGTACTTTAGAACTATTTAGAACCATGATTGCACAGGCCTAACAAACAGGTATATCGGTCTAACAACTGAGAAACCTCATTTGCTTTGCAGGAATGCTAGCGGATATTTATCACTAAGGAGAAGATACATTCAAACGAGTATTTAAGTCTTCTTAAGAAAACCATACTTTACAAAAGGGTTATGATTATTCCAAATAGGGTGAATGCCAATTAATCTCAAAAAGGGTCACACTTCCAAAAGGCTATGGAGATTCCTTGTTTTCCAAAAGGTTACGGTCTCTAAAAGGCCATTCCTTTCCAATACATACAACTGCAGCAGGACTGAATAGAGTACAATCCATTGTTTTCAAAACCAGCATCAGCTTTATCACATTGTTGACTGTAAACACAGTGCTGCAAAACAATGCTGTGTTTCTCCCATTCTCCTTAGGCTAATGCTGCTAAAGGAATTCTAGCTAGACCAGTGGTACTCAACCTTCCTAACGCTGCGACCCCTTAATACACTTCCTCATGTTGTGGTGATCCCCAACCATAAAATAATTTTCGTTGCTACTTCATAACTGTCATTTTGCTACTGTTATGAATTGTAATGTAAATATCTGATATGCAGGATGTATTTTCATTCACTGGACCAAATTTGGCACAAATACCCAATACATCCCCATTTGAATACTGGTGGGGTTGACGGGGGATTGATTTTGTCATTTGGGAGTTGTAGTTCCTGGGATTTATAGTTCACGTACAATCAAAGAGCATTATGAACTCCACCAATGATGGAATTGAACCAAACATGGCACACAGAACTCCCATGAACAACAGAAAATACTGTTTTCTGTTGATCTTTGGTGAGCCCTCTGACACCCCCTCGCAACCCTCCCCTCCAGGGGTCCCAACCCCCAGGTTGAGAAACCCTGAGCTACACAAAGGGGGAGGAAGAGAAGGAAAAGCATTAAACGCCTTGGCTTAAAAAAAAGAGCATTGTGGTGAAGAGGTGTTAACTGAGCTCTGCCTGTAAGTCACCCTAAACAACTCTAGCGCACAATAATATTGGACTGGGAACAATTCATATGTTTGAACATTACCTTGACCTTTATGTCTGCACTTTATCACTTAGAGCTGTGTTTGGCATTTTTAGCCAAAAAAATTCCACTCCCAAAACTATTGTATTGGAAAATATTTCGCATTATTCCACAAGAGGTCACTGTTGGAATAGGTTTCAGTATTTTGGGGACAATATTCAGAGGAAAGGAAAAATTGCACTGAATTTGTATGTCAGATTCATGTCAAAAGAAGAGCAAGAAGGGCCAAGAATGGAAGATTTGTTGCATCTTTTGCTCTTCCTCTGAAATGTTGACATCTATATTGTGGAATTGAGCCATGGCTCAATGTAATAGGATGCTGGGATTTATAGTTTGGTGACACCTCAGAAGGCTTGGGCAGAAAAGGCTCAGGACTTTGCCAAAAAACCCGACAACTGCCAGAATTCCATTGCTTTCTGTTGTGGGGGTTAAAGAGGAGTCAAACTGCATTAATTCCACAGTGTAGATGCTTGTGAGTCCAGTCTAGTTTAAACTTCTCTGTAGGTTTTTAAGCAGAGGCTGGACAGACATTTGTTGGGAGAGTTTGGATAGCATCTTCCTGCTTGGCAGGAGAGGGTCTGCCAGGGAGTCCAGTGTAGTTTAAACTTCTCTGTAGGTTTTGAAGTGGAGGCTGGATGTCCATCTGTCAGGAGGGTTTGGATAGCATCTTCCTGCTTGGCAGAAAGAGGGTCACACTAGATTGCCTTGGGAGCCCCTCCCAACTCTAAGACTCTAGGAGTCAGGGGCTGGATGGGCATCTGTCAGGAGGGCTTTGATGGTGTCTTCCTTCTTTGTAGAAGTGGGTTGGACTGGATGGCCTTTAGGGGTCTCTTCCAACTCTAGGAGTCTATGATTCAGGGGCTGGATGGGCATCTGTCAGGAGGGCTTTGATGGTGTCTTCCTTCTTGGTAGAAGTGGGTTGGACTGGATGGCCTTTAGGGGTCTCTTCCAACTCTAGGAGTCTATGATTCAGGGACTTTGATGGTGTCTTCCTTCTTTGTAGATGTGGGTTGGACTGGATGACCTTTAGGGGTCTCTTCCAACTCTAGGAGTCTATGATTCAGGGGCTGGATGGGCATCTGTCAGGAGGGCTGTGATGGTGTCTTCCTTCTTGGTAGAAGTGG